>JAPTJF010000047.1:0-225608 GCA_029339195.1 Micractinium sp. NFX-FRZ | reverse complement strand
GCCAGCGATGGGGCAATGGGGCGGACACCCTGCGGTCTGATGGATGCTGGCAATGGGGCATGTCGCCAGTGCTCTGGGTATGGGGGTTGGTATGCATGCGAAGTTGGGCGATGAGATGGGGTCGATGGGATGAGGGCGATGGGGCCGTTGAGATGGGGGCGATGGGATGAGGGCGATGGGGACATTGAGATGGGTGCGTGCGGGCGATGCTGATGCAGGGCGATGGTGCGTTGAGATTTTTGTAGGTGCAGTGCCACGATTGATTGATGAGGTAAATTGTGCGCTCATATCAGTGCGCCGGTATAGTTATGGGCCTGGCTGGGGCAGCGGGCACTGGGCATTGCTCGGCGGCTGGGAAGAAAGGATGGCTTTGGTGGGTACGGGAGTGGTGGGTGGGTTGGGAGGGGTGTACTCTTTCCACCCTTCCCTTGTAATCAAGCAACCTCGCAACCTTTGCGCTGCCGCGTGAAGACTGACGAAAACCCGCACCCCACTCAACCTGTCACTGCCTGCTCGTTTGACTGGCCATCCATCCACCCCCCGCCCCCTGGCTGCAGGAACCACGGCGGCATCCTGATCATCTGGGACCGCATGTTTGGCACCTTCCAAGCAGAGCGGCCCGACCGCAAGTGCCTGTACGGCCTAAACTCACAGGTGGGCGACTACTAGCAGGGACACGGGAGGCGGCTTGGATGGGGTAGGGTGGGTCCACATGGGTGCTTGCCGAGGGGGCGCAGTGTCCCGAGGGGAGATCCACACAGGAGATCCACACACGCGTAGCCGGCATGCGCAGGGGGCAAGCAAGGCAGGGGAGAGCAGCGGACACCTGCCCCGGGGTGCTGGGCGCCTGCTGCCCCACCCTCTGTTGAACCACCTGCCCCCTCTCCACCGCCCCGCCCCCCTGCAGGCTATTCCTCAAGGCACATACAACCCCCTGTGGCACCAGTTCCACCATTATCTGGCAACCTTCAGGCTGGCGCTGTCGGGCCAGGTGGGCGGGCCGCCTGGCAAGCTCTGCCAAACACGCTTGGCACCCAATCACCAGCAGACTGGCAGTCACGCTTGGACCGCACGCGCCTTGTCAGCATCACCTGCAGCGCACCCTGTCGCCACCTGCCGCCTGGTACTCTGCCCCGTGCTGCCACTGTCCTCCCTGCCGCTGCTCATTCAGCGCTGCTGCGCCCGCCTGGCGTGCAGGTGCCAGTTTGGGAGGCCCTCTTCACCCGCATGACCGGCCCGGGCATGGTGTACCCAGGCACAGACAAGACGGTGACTGCAGTCGGCTTCATGGGGCGCAAGCGCGTGGTCGAGGTGCAGGCGGTCTCGGGAGCCAGCGGCGCCAGCGCCGGCGCGGAGCAGACCTTTGACCCTGCCTATCCCTTCGAGAAGCGGGCCCTTGGGCCCCTGGACGTGTATGCTGGTAAGAAGCAAGGCCGCCCGCCTGGCTGGCTGGTGCAGCTGTGCCAACAGGCGGCCCGTGGTGGGTTGCTTTGGGCAAAGACTGCGTCCAAACTAGGCAAACTCGATGGCCCACAGTGCAGGCTATGTTGTAGCCGCGCATAACCCTCAACATACCCTCATACACCCCGCTGGCTGCCTGCCCCCCTGCAGTGGTCCAGCTGGCGATGGCTTTGCCTGTTGTCATGGCTTTCCTGCTCGCCGTACCCTCCCTCAGGTAAGCCTTGCCTGACAGCCCTCCAGTAGAACAGCTGCAGCCAGATCACATTGCTCTCCCGCGTGTGCAGCTGCGGCTGCTGCCACTGCAACCTGCCAGCCTCACTCATGCACCAAAACCTGCACCTCTCCCCCTCCCCCCAACGCAGCGCCCCCGCCATCCTGGCTGGCCTGGCCGCCGGCATGTGGAGCGTCACCTGCCTGGGCTGGGTGATGGGGGCCACCCGCAAGGCAATCACGTGGGAGCTGGTCAGGTGGGGCCCAGGGGCGGGCTGGGTGGTGACAGGGCGGGGTGGGCAGGCGGGGCGGGCGGTACGGTGGGCAGGCCTCGATGTTGTGAGTATGACAGCGGCAGCAGAACCGTGGGGCGGCAGGGCTTTCCTGCCTCTCAGCAAGAGGCCAGCATGCCCCAGCAGTGTGCACTGTGCCTTCTCGTCTCCCACCACCTCGCGCCCCACCCAACCCGCCCCCCATGCAGGCTGGCGGCCCAGGGAGGGCTGGCAGCCTACCTGCTCCAGGCCAGCACCGTCGGCAGCCTGCCCCCTCAAGCTGCCCTGCTGGCCGCCAGGGTGGGCGACACATTCTGGGGCGCATCCCCCTCCCAGCTGGCGCTGGCTGGCGCCGCCCTGTCTGCCGCCTCGTTTGTGCTGGTGGCAGCCCAGCTGCCGGCGGCTGCAAGCAGGGCTGCGGGTGCCAGCACCACGGCCAAGAAGGCTGCTTGAACACCCTAGATTGAAGCGTTCGCCTCAAGCTTTCGCTCTTCCCTCCCTCTCTCCACCTCGCCCCTCCATCGCTTGAACACACACCCCTCAATGGAATCCACACTCTGCCGACGGCCGCCTGCAATACGCCGTTTGCGTTTACTTTTCTACTTTTCGTGACCTCGAAGTGCAGCAACTGGGTTTCCGTTTGGGACTGCATGCACATTACCACAACTTACCTCACAATGGGTGCAGCAGCTGTACCAGGCAGTGCTGCCTCTGCTGTGCAAGAACCACAAGCCACGGGCAGCCTCTATCTAAAACGGTTGTATAAACGCATTTCCTTGGCATGTCCACTAATGATCACATGGGCCCAGCGTATTCAGCTGATGCATGTAAACAAGGCCCGCCCACGTGCCCTTGCAAACAGGCTATGTGCGCCTCAGCGGTACCGTTGCTTGCTGGCGGGACAGCTGGATGCTTGCCGGCGGAACAGGGGAGACAAGTCGCACGCAGATTCAGTTATTCTCCGGTTCCAATGCGCGAATGTGGTGAATGAAGAGGCGCCGGCCCGACTCGCGCATTACTGACCAGCGAGCTGCCAGCTGGGCAAGAGTGAGTGGAGCCTGAAAGGGAGCCGAGTGGTCATTCCCCCATTTGCGCCATTCGCGAGGCCCTCTCCCGAACTTTATCGCTTCTGTCTCGGACACGGAGCATTTCTGGCAGCAAAGCGGTCTGCTCCGATTCCTCTTCGTGAGTGTTCGAGCCGCAGCCGCCAGTGTTGGAGGCACTATGCTGCCGCGCTGCCTTGCTGACAGCTTTGCCAGCTTTGCCAGCCGCTCAGCACATGTCCCTCCCTGTTACCACGGCTTTCTAGCGTCGAATAAGCCGTTCTGAAGGCAGCCTGTGCAGCGGGGCGCACCAGAAGTCAGAGAATCAACGACCCTACCTGGCGCCCCTGCTGACCCTCCCCCTTCCGCCCGCTTTCCGCCCTGCAAACCCTGCAGCTTCCGCCTCCCTACTCTTATCACCTCCCATCTAAGCACCGACATGAACGCCACCGCGCCGTCCTCATGGGATGGGTGGGAAACCTGGCTGCACCCAGAGCGCCTGCAGCTGCCGCCAGGAGCGGAGGCGCTGCCTGACCCGGCTACCCTGCTCAACTTCCCAGTCGTTCTCACCCTGGTGGGTTGGCCAGGCTATGTTATGCAAGCAGAGCTGGGATTGGGCATGAATTGGCAGGGTGCTGGCGTGCCTCTGGAGGGGAAGGCAAGCAGGTGGGCAGGCGCATGCCCTGGGCACCCCGGGGGGGGTTGCCCGCAGCGTGGGGCGCCAAAGCGCCAACCAACTGCGGCCCACCCCTCCCGCGCTTTGTGATGTGGAATGCGTCGACTCGTGTCAGCCTGATCACTCGCAGCTTATCCACTGGTGGTTCCGCTGTTGGGTGCAGGTTGCTGTGGAGGCTGCCATCCTGACTGCCCAGGGCAAGAGGGGTGCCTACAGCCTGCGGCAGAGCATCAACAGCCTGTCCTGCCAGCTGCTGACGGTGCTGACCATCTGTGAGCGGGGCTGGGAGGCACAGGGGCGTGGGGAAGGGGAGCCGCGGAGGCCGCACAAACGCAGTCTCTGCTCTGCTATGATCAGCCTGTTGGCCGGGAACGGGAGCAAGCTAGGGCCTGACTGGGAGGCCCTGCGGCCCGTGTGCTTGCGCAACTGGCGCAACCGGCGCAAGCCGCCTCCCGCCAGCACAGCATCCAGCCATGCATATGCTGTGCCCTGCCGATTGCTACCTACGTGACGTATCCTATCGCCAGCGCTGTGATTGCACACTGCCTCCTGCTACCCAGTCCTGGCAGCAATGCGCCCAACCGGCCTCCCCTCCTGCCACCCCCGCCCTGCAGGCACGGTCACCAAGGTGGGGGCAGGGCACTGGCAGGGGCTGCTGCTGCCTCTGCATGCCAGGCGCACTGCATGTGTGGGGAGCAGTGGCGTCCTGCCAGCAGGCAGGGGTTGGTACTGTGGCGCTCCATGCATGGTGCCTGGCTGTGGTGCCCGGCGCCAGCGCTGGGCAGCCCAGGTCTCAGCTCCCCGCAGCCGCCTGTTCTGTCGTGAACCGCAGCGCCACACCCCGCCCGGCCATGCCGCTGCATCTTACCACAACCCCTGCCCCGCCGCCCTCCCTCCCCGACCTGCAGCTGCTGCACATGGTGCCCTACACCTGGGTGCATGCCAACCTGCGGCTGATCACCTGGGCGCCGGAGCACAGCTTGTGGCTGCACCTGTTCACTTTTCTGGCGCACGACATCACCTTCTATGGGTGGGCATTGCGATGGCCGCAGGAGGCCGTGTGGGGGATGAGGGGGAGGGGAGGGCAGTCGGTTCCGTCGGCGCGCACCAGCCCAGGCTGGCGGTGAGTGCCAACTTGCTTTGCTGTGCTGCGTACACGGCTGCGTGCCTCTCCCCACTGACCCGCATCTGGTTCACTTGGTCACCCGTGCCATTGCTTACGCTCATCTCTGTGGCGCATGCGCATGTAAGCGTGCTGCTGCGCATGAGCCGTGTTTTCGCACAAGCAGAATGTCACCCACCCCACCTGCCCCCCCATCACAACTGCCGCGACGCCCCACTCTCACGTGCAGCATGCACCGTTTTCTGCACGAGAGCAACCTGTTCTGGGGCGCACACAACGTGCACCACTCCAGCCCAGACTACAACATGAGCACCGGCTTCCGCGCCTCCTTGGTGGAGCTCTCGGTGAGCGGTGTGTGCTCCCCCAGGGGATTGAAGGGCTGCTCTCTCTTGCGCGGGTCAATGGCCCCAGCTTCAGCGCCTACCTGACGGGCGCAGCGGCCACGTCAGCCAGGGCATCTCAGCGCACACAGCGCGCGGCGGGCACCCTCATCCTGGCTGCATGCTTGCATCGAGCCTGGCCCCCTCTTTCTTCACCTCTCTTGATCACCGCCACTGTGGCGCCTCCGCTCATCCATGCCCGAGCGCGCACGTCAGCCTCTTGCTCGCCACCTCAGCACCCACCCCTCCCTCCCCTTGGCCCGTCCCCGCAGGTAGTGCCCTTCTTCTACCTCTGGATGGCACTGGTGGTCCCCCCTCGAGTCTACCATATCCATGCAGGCATCTCCCTGGTTCACCAAACCTTCACCCATACCGCGCTCGTCGACAAGCTGTGGTGGCCCATTGAAGCGGTGCTCGTCACACCCTCCCACCACAGGGTGCACCACTCCCGCAACTATGGGCGCAAGTGAGCTGCCGGGCCGGGCGGGGCCGGGCTGGGCAGCGGGTGCTGGGCAGGGCTTGGCGGCTTCACTCATCGCAATGAAGACCAGCCACAAGGCCCGTTTATGCTTCGATGTGCCCGCTCATGCTTAGATGTGCCCGCTCATGCTTAGCGTGCCTGGCTCATGCTTAGCGTGCCTGGCTCACATCCCTGCAGCTTCAGAAGCGGAACCCCAACATTCTTGGCACTGCCTGCTCGTTTGACTGGCCATCTATGGACCTCCCGTCCCCTGGCTGCAGGAACCATGGCGGCATGCTCATCATCTGGGACCGTCTGTTTGGCACCTTCCAAGCAGAGCGGCCCGACCGCAAGTGCCTGTTCGGCCTGAACTCGCAGGTGGGAGGGTGCTTGACCCTTGATCCCTGCACGGAAGTTGAAAGCATTGACAGGCTGGGTCGGCGAGTGACAGCCCAGCGTGCTGCGGGCCAGCGGGGCATGGGAGAGCAGCGGGCACCTTCACTGGGGTGCTGGGCCCCTGCTTCCCAACCCGCTGATAAACCACCTTCCCACTCTCCACCCCCCCTGCAGGCTATTCCTCAAGGCACGTACAATCCTCTGTGGCACCAGTTCCACCATTTCCTGGCAACCTTCAGGCTGGCGCTGTCGGGCCAGGTGGGCGGGCCGCCTGGCAAGCTCTGCCACGCACGCATGGCACCCAATCACCATCATACTGGCCACAACCCACGCCACATATGCATGTGCCTTCTTTCCGAGAACCCGTCGCCCTTTGGTGCCTGGTCCGGTGCCCCATGCTGCGCTGCCAGCCCTACCTGCTCATTGGGTGCTGCCGCGCCGCCTGGCGCCCGCCTGGCGTGCAGGTGTCAGTTTATGAGGCCCTCTTCACCCGCATGACCGGCCCGGGCATGGTGTACCCAGGCACAGACAAGACGGTGACTGCAGTTGGATTCATGGGGCGCAAGCGCGTGGTCGAGGTGCAGGCGGTCTCGGGAGCCAGCGGCGCCGGCGCCGGTGCCGGTGCGGAGGTGGCTGGGCAGGAGCAGGCCTTTGACCCCGATTATCCCTTTGAGAAGCGGGCCCTTGGGCCCCTGGATGTGTATGCCGGTGAGAAGCAAGGCCGCCCGCCTGGCTGACTGGTGCAGCTGTGCTGCTGCTGGGCGCCTCTGCTGCTGGCCAGCTGTGTTGCTGCCGCCAGGCCAGCCGGAGGCGGGTTGTTTTGGGTGAAGCGCAGCATGCACTGCACCCAACTCGGCATCAAAGGAGGCCCATCACTGCAGGCCATACGTAACCTCACATTGCCTTCACGCTGGCAGCTTGCCTTCGACATACGCTCATACACCCGTCTGGCTGCCTGTCCCACCTGCAGTGGTCCAGTTGGCAATGTCGGTGCCAGTCATCGTGGCTTTCCTGCGGGCCGTACCCTCCCTCAGGTATGGCCCACCTGTCAGACCGCCTGATGCTGTAATGCTGTACTCACCCCGCTCGCCCTCGCCCCCCCAGGCTGCAACAGCGGCCTGCGCTATTATGCTGAGCAACTGATGACGTTTGTGCCGCAGACCGGTCGTCAGTGCTGAAGGCAACAGGGCAGTCAAGCAAGCCCCCTCCCTTCTCCCCACCCCACCCCTCCCCCCTACGCAGCGCCCCCGCCATCCTGGCTGGCCTGGTCGCCGGCATGTGGAGCGTCACCTGCCTGGGCTGGGTGATGGGGGCCACCCGCAAGGCAATCACGTGGGAGCTGGCCAGGTGGGGTGGGGTGGGTGGTGGGGTGACAGGGCGGGGTGGTGGCGGGCTCTTGCGCGGGACGTGGTGTGTGGGTTGGGTGGTAAAAGGGGTGAGCAGGCTTGGGTGGTGTGAGTGTGGTAGTGGCAGCAGAACCGTGACTCGGCAGGGCTTCCCTGCCTATCAGCACCAGGCCGGCGCGTCCGTGCCTCCTCGTCTCCCACCACCTCCCCGTCCCACCCACCCCGCCCCCCATGCAGGCTGGCGGCCCAGGGCGGGCTGGCAGCCTACCTGCTCCAGGCCAGCGCCGCCGGCAGCCTGTCCCCCCAGGCTGCCCTGCTGGCCGCCAGGGTGGGCGATAAGTTTGGGTGCGCATCCTCCGCCCAGCTGGCGCTGGCTGGCGCCGCCCTGTCTGCCGCCTCGTTTGTGCTGGTGGCAGCCCAGCTGCCGGCCGCTGCACGCAGGGCTGCGGGTGCCAGCACTGCGGCCAAGAAGGCCGATTGAGCACCACAAAGCCGAAGCGTCTGCATCAGCATGCCACTCCTCCCTCCCTCCCTCCGAGGGAGTTGGAGTCCAACTCCCCTTTCCCTCCCTTGAACACACACATGCACACCCCTCGATGGAACCCACACTCTGCTGACGGCTGCCCGCAATGCGCCGTTTGCATTTACTTTTCTACTCGATCCACAGCTTTTTCCTGAATGCAAGGTGCAACAACTGGGTTACGTTTTGGGACCGCATGCACCTTACCTCACAATGGGTGCAGCCGCTGTACCAGGCAGCGCTGCCACTGCTGTGCATGAGCCACGGGCCTCGTCATCAACTTCAGGCCTCCACCTGCAAAACGGGTGTGTAAAAGCCTTTTTTCGACTTTGTTCCGAATGCACAGAGGGAGGCTAATGCGTGGGAAGTCCGCACTCACCGAGGCAATTGCAAACAGGCTGTGCCCCTCACATCGTGACCGGTCACACGGTGCCGCTGCTTTGCTGGCGGGGACAGCTGGACTGCGGACACTATTCGCACGACGAATCAGCTAATTTCCCGTTACAATACGCGATTGTATCGAATGCAAAAGGCGCGGCCCAATTTGCGCGTACTGACTGTTGAGCTTCCCTGTCTGTGCACGGGTGGAACGGAGCCTGAAAGGGAGCTGAGTGGTCACCCGCCCCATTCCCAAGGCTTTCCGGACGCGCTACCGAACTTGTTACGCTTCTGTGTCGGACACGGCGCGGTTCCTTGGCAGCAAAGGCGGTCTGCCCCGATTCGTGAGTGTGAGCCGCAGCCGTGTTGGAGGCACTCTGCTGCCGCCACTGCCAGGCACCAGCACCAGGCGCCAGGCGCTCAGCACATGCCCCGCCCTGCTCCCAGGCCCTGCCAACGTCGGAATCAACCGCTCTAATGTAGCCTTTGCAGCAGCAGCAGCAGCAACAGCAAAAATCAGAGGATCACCGACGCAGCCTCGCGCTCCTGCTGCCCCTTCCCCTTCCGCCCCCTCGCCGCCCTGCCCCCCTGCAGTCCCGCCTGCCTACTCTAACACGGCCATGAACGCCACTGCGCCGTCCTCATGGGATGGGTGGGAAACCTGGCTGCACCCTGAGCGCCTGCAGCTGGTACCTGAAGATGAGGGGATACCCGACCCGGTCACCATGGTTGACTTCCCCTTTGCTCTGGCCCTGGTGGGTGGGTGCCTCACTTGCTTACTTGTGCGGGCGCTTCCGTCACACCGTCATTTGACGTCAGCTGGATGGCTCATGTGCGCTGAGAAAAGGATAAGCGAGAGGGCAGGCGCAGGAGGTTCATACACCTTGCACTCCCGCCCCGCAAGCCACGCAGCGGCACACGCTGTCTAACCATGGGACTAATCATGCCGCCTGCCCCCCTTAGTTTCCCAGACCGCTGCTGGCTCACCTCACTACTTCATCCAGTCGTTGTTATTTCACTCGCTCAACTGCCTGATACATTGCTTGCTTTTCACTGCTGGGGACTGCCGCAGGTTGCGCTGGAAGCGGTGATCTGTGCAGCCCAGGGCAAGAAAGCGTACAGCCTGCGGCAGAGCCTGAACAACCTCGGCTGCAACTTGCTGACATTGCTGACCGTCGGTGAGGGCCGGCGCGTCGGAGTGGTCAAATGGTTGTGTGTGCTAAAGCGCGCTTGCGGTAAAAGCGCACACGGATGACTTGGGGAGGCGGGAGGGCACCTCCCGCTGCACCTGTGGGGTGCCCGTTGGATCCCAGCAGCCAGCCGGGCTGCGCACCTCGCCTCACGCAGCTGTCCTGCTCTGTGGCATTGGAACACCCCTGTGCCATGCGGCACCCACATCTGCCTGGCAGTGCTGCGACATCCCCTGACCCCACAACCCCCCACCCTCCCCACCCCCCGCCCTGCAGGCACAATCACCAAGGTGCGCGCACAGCGAGCGGCCAGGCTGCCGCTGCCTTCCAATTATGCCTGCTGCTGCGCCTGGGGCTGCTCCCAGCATCCGCCACACTCTGCAGCGCTGCATGCACTGCTTGGCCTGATTGCGGCCCCTCACGGCGGTGCCCTCACACCTGTGCCCTCGTGACTGTGTGTGCATGCGGGATGCACTGTCCACCCAAGCGTCGTACAGCGAAGCCAGCCCCCACCTTTTGCGCTCTGCCCTTGGCTTGGCTCAATTCTTCTTCTTTCTTGTGGCGTGCACATGCTGGCAGCTGCTGCCGCACCCCACCCACCCACCCTCCCATCCGCCCACACCACCCCACGCTGCATGGCAGCCTGCGGGCCGAGGGTAGGCAGCCATGCCGAGGGGCCCATCCATTGCCCCTGCCCCCTCACCTCTGCCCTGCCACTACCCGGCATGCTCGCTGCAGTTTGTCCAAATGGTGCCCTACACCTGGGTGCACACAAACCTGCGGCTGGTCAGCTGGGCGCCGGAGCACAACTGGTGGATGCACCTCCTGGCTTTCCTGGCTCACGACTTCTCTTTCTACTGGTGAGGACCTGCTGTCTCGTGAGATGCGTGCCGCACCGTGCCACGCTGTGCCCTGCCGCGCTGTGCCGTGTTGTGCGGTGCGGTGCGGTGCCGGGCCGTGCCATGCTGTGCCATGCCGTACGGTGCCGTGCCGTGCCATGCTGTGTCGTGCCGTGCCATGCTGTGCCGTGCTGTGATGTAATGTGATGTGCCTACTGTCGAGCTCGCCCACCACACCTCGTTGCTGTCTGCGATGCCCCTTATCTGAAGCAGGCTACATCGCTTGGACCATGAAGTCAACATCTTGTGGGCAGCCCACATCGTGCACCACTCAAGCCCAGACTACAACCTGACCACCGCCTTGCGCACGTCCCTGGTGGACATCTCAGTGAGTTGAGATAGTCTGTTTAGACACACGACGCACCTGTCAGTGGATATTGCAGTGAAAGGCTACAGCACATGCTTACTAGGACCTACTAGGAACTTCTGGGCGACTTGGTGGCATCGCTCCGCTGATGGAACAGTTCCAGGAAACCGCCCGCAGGCCACATGTAGCAGCAGCAGCGTTGCTAGCAAGGCCGCCCCGGTTCTGCCACCTGCGCGTGCTACCTCAATCCCTCACCTGTCCTCACCCCATAGTCCATTCAAGCCCAGGGAATGATAACACCATGTTGTTCTCCAACTTGAATCCCCATCCCCGCAGGTACAGCCCCTCTTCTTCCTTTGGGTGGGCTTGCTCGTCCCCCCACGCATCTTCAGCCTGCACCGCAACATCTCAACAGTGCACCAAACCCTCACACACACAGCCCTCGTTGACAAGCTGTGGTGGCCCATCGAGGCAGTGTTCATCACGCCTTCCCACCACAGGGTGCACCACTCCCGCAACTATGGGCGCAAGTGAGCTGCCGGGCCGGGCTGGGCTGGGCTGGGGGGGGCATCCAGATCAGCAAACGGACAGGCGGCTGGAAATCTGCCGGGCAGACAGGCGGGTGGGCGGGTGGGTGCTAATCTGGGCAGGCTTGGAGGAATGGGGGGGACGGCTGGGAAAGGTGGCGGGCTGGTGGGTGTTGGTACCGCCCCCTCGCAATCCTCCTCTCGGGCTTACCCTCGCATCCCTTGTGCTGTCAACCACCGGCCCTGCCATTTCTGCAGGAACCATGGCGCCGTGCTGACCGTCTGGGACCGCATGTTTGGCACCTTTCAGGAGGAGCGGGCCGACCGCAAGTGCCTGTTCGGGGTCGACTCCCAGGTACTGCCCGGGCAGGGGTGGGCGGGGTGGGGCATGGCGGGGAGAGGCACTGAGAGCCAGCCTGGGCGGGGGCGCCTTGTCGCATTACCCCGGGGCAGGCCAGGGGACCGTGGTTGTGAAATGGTGAAGGCATGACGCAGGGGCTCTGCCTGCCGGGGTGTCGCTGAAAGAGGCCGGAGGCGCAGCGGGTGACGTGGCAGCGGGGGAGAGCAGCGGGCACCCAGCCCAGCACCCCATCCCATCAGGCCCTCCCTTCCGTGTGACATGACCACGACATCTTCACTCATTGCTGACTGCAGCCTATGCCTCACGGCAACTACAACCCCCTGTGGCACAACATCCACCAATATGTGGCAACCTTCAGGCTGGCGCTGTCGGGCCAGGTGGGCGAGCCGCCTGGGAAGAGCAAAGGCGTCGCCATTCAGTTTGCATCAAGAGTTTCATCATCCCCCACGTCAACACCGTCATCCGGCCGGCCTGCTTTCCTGCGCAGCACCCGCCCCAATCCCACACCTGCCATCCTGCCACACCACTTCCACCTGCCCCGACCCCGGCCTGGCGTGCAGGTGTCGGCCTGGGACGCCCTGTTCACCCGCGTGACCGGCCCCAGCATGGCCAACAACGAGAAGACGGCTGGGAGTGCCGCCCGCAGCCACAACAAGGGAGGCAAGGGTGCGGTTGCAGTGCAGGCCGTGTCCGGGACCGCTGGTGCCGCAGAGGCTGCGGCAGGCGCTTATGCCGCCCAGCAGCAGCAGGCCTTTGACCCCTCCTACCCATGGGAGAAGCGCGCCTTTGGGGCCCTGGATGCTTACGCCGGTGAGATGCCCTCCCAGGCAGGGCTGCCGGGTGGCTGGTTCATAAGCCCACGTTGCTGCCTTGGCAGGTTGCCGTCATGCCACGTGTGCGTGCGCGGAGCAGTTTGAGACTGCCTGGTCAGATTGATACCCTCAGACCGTGGAACCAAGGCGTCCAAGAGTTGCCAACAAGGTCGTCTCCCAAGCCCCGCCAGCCAAGCCAGTACAGAGCCTGGCCCACCAACAGCAGGCCGTCGTGCACCCAAGCGTGCTGCCCGTGTGCCTGCCACCTTGCCACCCCATCAGTGTGATGTCCTCCCTGGTGCCACCCTTCCCCATGCAGTGCTCAAGCTTGCTGTGACCCTGCCGGTCATCATGGCTTGGCTACGGGCCGTCCCCCTTCTCGGGTGAGCCCCACCTGCAGGGCAGCAACAGCCCGCATTCCAGCACAACAGTTCGCGCCAGCTGGCGACAGCTGGCGTCGCGCCGCCGGGGAAGCCTGCGCCTGATGCTGTAGCGACATGCCCTATCGGCCAAGCGATGCTGCTTGCGTTGTTCCCTCCCAAACGACTCCCCTGGGCCCCACCCCACCCCACCCCACCCCCCAACGCAGCCCCCCCGCCATCCTGGCTGGCCTGGCCGCCGGCATGTGGAGCGTCACCTGCCTGGGCTGGGTGATGGGGGCCACCCGCAAGGCAATCACGTGGGAGCTGCTCAGGTGGGGCCCAGGGGCGGGGTGGCAGGGCGGGGTGGGCAGGTGGTGGGATGGTGTGACAGGGCAGGCTGGCTCTTTAGCGGTAGCTGTGTGTGTGTTGGGTTGGGTGTTGTGAGTCTGGTGGGCAGGCTTGGGTGGCATGAGTTGGCAGCGGCAGCAGAGCAGCGGGATGGCAGGGCTGCCTGCCGATCAGCAGGAGGCCTGCTAGTAGATGATGAGCGCCTCCTCATCTTCCACAACCTCGCGCCCCACCCAACCTGCCCCCCATGCAGGCTGGCGGTCCAGGGCGGGCTGGCAGCCTACCTGCTCCAGGCCAGCACCGTCGGCAGCCTGCCCCCTCAAGCTGCCCTGCTGGCCGCCAGGGTGGGCGACACGTTCTGGGGCGCATCCCCCTCCCAGCTGGCGCTAGCTGGTGCCGCCCTGTCTGCCGCCTCGTTTGTGCTGGTGGCAGCCCAGCTGCCGTCCGCTGCCCGCAGGGCTGCAGGCGCCAGCATGGCGGTCAAGAAGGCTGCATAAACTCACCAGACTGATCTTTACCGCATGCCAGGCCCTTGTGAGACCTACACTCAACGCCCCAGCCTCCCTCCCAGCCTACCTTTCATGGATGTGATGGCTGAGTCAGTTGTGTGGGTCCTGCCTCTAGAACCACATGCTCGCCGCTCCAAGGCCGTCACTTATGAACCCTTCTTCACACACTCTCGGCAGCGCTGCCTTGCCCAGTGGTGCGTCCACCTGTATTTCTTCCTTCTCCTTTTGAGCTAGTATGTAAGGTGGTATGTAAGGTGCACAGGTTTGGTGCTCTAAGCGAGATATTTGTAGGAGGAACATCAAACCAGAAGGGCACCTCATGAGGCTCATACACACACACCTGCAGAGCTGTTGTGTGCCCCAGGGCCGTTTGGGGCCTTGCCGGGGGCGCACCTGATCTTTGAGAAAAACAAACGAACACACAAGAGACACGCCCACCCGGCACGGCGCTGCTGCACCATGGCGGCCGCTTGCTGCGGATGAGCAAGGCAAGGTGCTGCACAGCCAGCGTGTCCTGCTGCTGAGCCGCCCTTTACCGGGCAGCGGCCACCGACGACGGGTGGGCGCACTGTCTTACCCAGTTAAATAAGCTCACTTTGAAGCCCGGGCAGCGGCCCACTGTGCTGCACACAGCTGCCGCCTGCTGCCCGGCGCCAGCCGCCGGCGCACGCCATGCACCGCCCGTGCCCCGACACCACGCAGCCAGCGCCCCCGCCTCCCCGCCGACTCCCCAGCACCCCACTGACCGTGGCAACATGTGGGCAGTGGCACCGAGACTGCTGGGGCACAGCCGCCGGGTCCAAGGATGCCGGCCCCGGCGCAGCCTCCCCAGGAGCGCGATAGAGGGCCAGAGCAGCAGCGATCATCATGGCATGGCTTCGGGGTTGGGCTTAAGCAGCACGGGCCATCTTGTTCTCCTGCCACGTCAGCAGCCTACTCACCTCCCTCGGGCGTTGTGGACACTCGGGCATTCAGGCCTCGCCTTCGACATGGACTTGCCAATTGCGCTTCGTTCCCCGTTCCTCACGGTCCCCGCCCGCTAACTACGTCTCCCTGTGAAGCTCTTGGGGCGCCGACGGCTCCAGGCGCTTTCGCCACACCCCGCCGGGCTCCCTTGGAGTCTCGATCGCCTTGGTAGGAGTTCAAACTGGACGCACGCGTAGTACGCTCAGTTCTCAAGCGTCTAGTAGGGCGTGGCAGACCTCGCACTCTCACTCTCGCGTGGGTGCCCTCCCGCGCCTTCCGGGTCGCATCTGCAGGCCTTTTGGATCGATTCAAGGCTGAATTGGCGGTAGCCGCACGGCGCGGCACCCGTTGGCTGCGGCCTCTCGGTGGCGGCGGGATCGGCAGCGTGGTCGCCTTGACCACACAGTGCTCTGCCGGCATGGCACCAGGTAAGTCCAGCACTGCTTGGCTGTAAGGAAGCAAAGATAATGCGTGTTGCACCTTCTGTGGTGTGGTTTGATTTACCAGCCACACACGTGCCAAGCGGCAAGCAGGCCTGCCCCGGTCGCCCGCTGCCCGCTCCTCTCCTGAGTGGCCTTGCGAGCCAGCAGAAGCGAGAACAAAAGGAGTTGTGTCCTTTTATCAAGCCTGGTGCGAGTGGTTGAATCGTCTCTCACAACCTGCATTGCGCCCTGCAGTCAGCAGGGCAATGCTGCCTGCTCGCTCATTGCTCACCATTGGCACCAGGCGATCAGCAACCGCTGCCCTCCCTCTGCTTTTGGTGCTTGCGCTCCTGTCAGGTGCGCCTGCCACGCTGCATCTGCGGCTGCTGCTGCTGCTGCTGCGCCGCGCGGCAGGCCGGCAGGCCGGACGGCAGGCTGACACGCTTGTGGCAGCCGCCCAGTCTGGCCCAGTCCGCCTCCACGTCCTGATGCATAGGCAGTGCCATACACACGCTTCTCACTGCCGGGCCTGGCCCTGCTGAGCCTGCAGGGGCGGCAGCGCTGCAGCCAGGCATCTACACAATCACATTGCCCAATGCGAGGACGAATTGCACTTTTGGGCGTGAGTGGGCACGGGGCACAGTGGCTGTGCACGTCGCAGGCTGGTGGGGCGGTTGCTGGTGGGCCTGCACCATGAACAAAGGCTGCATGCTTTGCCCAGCGCCCCGCGTGCAGCGCCCTTGAGCTGTTACCCCCCTGCATCAACCTTCCTTCTGCTTGCCTATGCACGGTGCTGCCCTGGCCTGGCCAGCGTTCAAGTGGCCTGCTGACTCCCCCGCTCCACCTGCGCGAGGAGCGGCCCCCCACCCCTGTCCAGGGCTCCTCAGCCGCAACGTCTGCCCGCCCGGGAGAACGCCGCTGTGCTCAACACGTGGTCATGCCCATGCACACCAGCACACCTTGGACCAATCGCACCCTCAAATGCCCGCCCTTCCGCTCCCTCCGCTTGGCCTGCAGCGTTTCTGAGCTGCAAGATCTGTGCCGAGAACGACCACCTGCTGGACACGTGGTTCGAAAACACGTACACAGCCAAGCAGTACTGGCAGCTGGCGGCGCCGCCAGGGTCAAACGGCACCCTAATCAACAACACGTACATCGACATAGTGGTGAGGGGAAGGGCGCATCGGCTGGTCGGCGACAGCGTTTCAACATGCCAATGACGTGCTGTTGAAGGAGGTGTGCCTCATTCTTTCCCTGATGCCAGAGAGATGCTGTGGTGCAGTGTTCACTCTCGCCCCGCCTGCCCCTCCCTCTCCCTCTTGCCCACCCGCCCTGCCCGCCCCGCCCCATGCGTGCAGAACGATGGGCGCGAGTGGGAGCGGCAGCGCGATGCGCTCACACCCACCGCCTGCCCCATGTACCCCGCCACTCTGGGCGCCTGCAACGAGGGCACCGTGATCGAAAACTTTCTGCTGGCCAACCCGGGGGATACCACGAAATGGAAATTTGAGCCGGCAGGCAACGGGTTTGCCAACCAATACTACATTCGACACATGGTGGGTGCAGGTGTGGGTGGGGCGTGTGTGGGTGGGCAAGTGGGTGAGTGCTGCAGGTTGGGTGGGGCGGCAGCGGGGGACGGCCCAACGCCCGCACTGGATTTGGGGTGGGCCGCAGTGGGCGGGCTTATGTGGGAGTTGTTTGCGTGGGTGATGGTGAGAAAAAGGGGCGGGAGATCAGCAGGCACTGCGTGCTGGGGCTGGGCCCCTCACCCGCTTGTCAGCTGGCGCCGCCCTCTGCCCCAGCACGCCTCACATCCCTGGCTCAACACGTCCGTCAGCCCCCCCAAAGGTCTGCCCGTCCCTCCCCGCCCTTGTGTGCCCGCCCGCAGAGGCGTGAGCTCTTCAACTGCACCAAGCAGTACCTGTGCGCCACTAGCTCCTGCGCTGACAGAGTGACAACCATGTGCTCCAAAAACCAAGCGGGCGCGCACACCGTCTGGGCGCTGGCCGTGGCGCCGCCGCCGCCGCCGCCCCCATCCCGCCCGCCGCCGCCCCCCAGCCCGCCGCCGCCCAAGCCCTCCCCGCCTCCGCCCAAGCCCTCCCCGCCTCCGCCAAGGCCCCCGCCACGCCCGCCGCCGAATCCCTCCCCGCCGCCTCGCCCGCCAGGCAAGAGCGCCCGGCGACCGCTGGGCAGGCCGTGCTGCGCATGCTGCTGTAGACGTGCAGCAGGCTCAGTGCCGGCCGGCTGGGGCACCCCTGCCAGCAGCAGGCTGCGGCCTGCCCCTTTGCAGGTGCCTTCGCGCGGTGTGCGCCACGACATGCAATGAAGGAAAACCACCGCTTGAGCAGAGCACTGCTGCGCACTGCCTGCTCCATGCACACTGCAGGGGTTGGGGTCATTCCGGCGGGCACCTACACGATCACTTTGGGGAGTGGGAGAGAGACCTGCACTTTTGGGTGTGAGTGGGGGGGGGGCGGGGGGGCTGGGGTTGTGCATGGGGGGCCAGGTAGGCGGGAGGAGGGCCCGGGTGAACGGGGGAGCAGAGAGGCATGCGCAGGCGCTAGCCAAGCATTCTCAACCCTGTTGAGTGGGCGTATCCTGTCACTCTACTCAAACGGAGTCCCTCCACTGCTTGCCTGCAGCCTACCTGAGCACCAAAAAGTGCTCCGACAGCTACGATCTGGTCGACCTGTGGAGCGAGGACACCTTCAGCGGCAAGCAGCACTGGCGCACGATCCTGCAGCCCAACGCGGCGATCAACGACCTCACCGCCGTGCCCTTCCAAATGCTGGTGAGCACACCAATCAATCAATTAATGCACGCGCATGCACGCACCGGGGCCGTCGAGGGGGCCAGGGAGGTTTGATGCGTGGGCGCGGTCGGCGGATGGCAAGGGGTGCACAGCTGAGGGCCTTGCTGGGAGGGCATATGCATGCCACATGACCGACCGACCATGCACCCGCATGTGATGAGTGCCTGTGCACTGACCCTAGGTGTCAGGCTGGGGCCAGCAATCACATGGGCCGCCCTGCGCCGCACATCCGCAGTGGCCCTCACCTGCACACGTGCCTGCCTTGTCCTTGGCTGCTCGAACACCCCGTTTGCCATGCATATGCAGAACGAGGGGCGTGAAAACAATTTGGATCTCTACCCGAGCTGCACGATTTACGCCGCCGCCAGCCTGGGGTGCGACAACTCATCCAGCTACATGAACGCAGCCACCCCCGGCGGCCCAAATCTGTGGCTCCTCGAACCAGCGGGAGGAGCGCCCAACCGATTCTACATCAAGCACCAGGTGTGTGGGTCTGGTTGGCCGCCAACCAGGGATGGGCCGGCTCCAGGCAATGGTTTGGTGGGTGGCCGAAAGCGGCGGCATGGGCGTGTGCGTGTGTGTGCGTGTGGGTTGGATGCCCGCCCGCCTGCCCGCCCACCTGCCCCCCTGCCTGCCCACTCTCCGTCACCTGCCCCTCTGCCCCACCCGTGCCTTTTGCCCCTGGCCCGGCCCTTTGCCCCGCCTGCAGAGGCGAATGACCATCGCAGGCTGCGAGTACCTTTACCTGTGCGGCCTGCACGACTGCAACCAGAGAACCGCCTCCCTGTGCACGCGCAACCAGGCGGGGGCCACCACGGTCTGGGAGATTGACGTGCCTCCCCCGGCCCCGCCAAGCCCCCCGCGCCCGCCGCGCCCACCGCTGCCGCCCTCTCCCCCGCCCTCTCCACGCCCTCCCTCGCCGCCACCATCACCGCCGCCGCGGCCCCCGTCACCCTCCCCGCCTCCTCCCCCGCGCCCCAGCCCGCCGTCTCCCCGCCCACCACCGCCCCCAGTGCCCTCTCCCCCGCCCTCTCCCCCACCCTCACCTCCAAGGCCACCCTCTCCCAAGCCCCCCACCCCACCAGGCCCGCCCGTGCCGCCTCCAGCACCGCTGCCGCCACGCCCCCCGCCACCCAAGCCCGCCCCGCCTCCAAGCCCGCCAGCCCTCACCCCGGCCCTTGGGTGCGTGAAGAGATAACACACACGCACACACACAGACACACGTCCAAGTTTTGTGCCTGAGCCCCCCACTTCAGAATGCGCGCCTTTTGCCACTGCCAGCGGAGAACCACTCGTTACTTCACCACCCTGCATCGCCCGTCTTGCCCTCTGGTGCCAGCTCGCCGCCGCAGCACCCGCCCTTCGATTTGAATTGTGCTGAGTATGCATGCTTGTGCATGGACCCCTCTTTGCTCAGACATGCATGCATGCAGTCAAGCCTAACGCCGCCCCTTTTTCACCCTCGATTCGCCCCTGCTGCAGCCTGCCCGGCCCGCCGACCATCACAAACAGCACTCGCATCAGCCCAGCTGGAGACGTGGTAGTAGTGGTGGCACCCCCAGCCAACCAGGGCGCCTCGGGTCAGTGCTTGCATGTGGCGCCACTTTGCGGCGTGCATCACGCACACGTGGCTGGCAGGGCTGAGGCGCAAGCTTGCGACCGCCGCATTGCTGCTCGCCCATGTGAGCGGCTTGGCAACCACACAGGCTTCTGCCCGCCCTCCCTTCCCCGTCGCCTGCTTTGCCTGCCGTGCAGAGGTCACCGGCTACTGCATGCAAGGCGGGCCTGCAGTTGGCAACGGCACAGCACTGGCCTGGGTCCGCCTGGCCACCGGGGAGGTGCGCCAGAACCTACACTAGCTTGTTGCACGCAACCGGTGCACCAGCAAGCAGGCAGTTTGGGGAAGGCTCCGCTCAGGGCACAGCAACAATGAAGTGGCTCCTGTAGTGGCTCATCTGCGGCACGCTGTGTTGCCGCAGTGCCATGACCTATGGTGGCCGCCGCCGTCTGGGTGATGGCATTTGCCTCGCCAGCTGCCAGGTGCCCGCTCACCTCCCTGTGCACAGCCGCCGTGCCTGCCCTGCTCCCCCTGCCCCTCTGCAGTACGAATTCACCTTCCCTGCCGCCAGCTTTGCGCCCTGCACCGGCCAGGCCTTCAACCTCACCGCAGCTGCACGCAACGCCGTCGGCAAGGGACCGGCCAGCGAGCCCTACCTGCTCCGGTACCCTTGAGCGCGCGGCGTGCTGAGGGGTGGTGAGCGCCTCCAGCAGAGGTTGGAGGGCTCTCCAGCCCGCGACGCACCGTGCGGACTTAATTAAACAGAGAAGCAACAGGCCAGGCAGGTTGCTCCGCAAAGGAGCAAAGGAGCAAGCGGTTGCCCGCCTGCTATAGGCACTGCAAACATATTCACTGAGAACTGCAGTCATACCCTGGTGTCCCCTTCTGCCGCTCCCTCCCTGCTTCCTACCCTGATCCCCCGCACACTGCTGTCCCCACCGGTTGCACTTGCACTCTCCACTCCCTCAAACCTCGGTACCCAATACATCATTTTCTGATGCAGCTCGTGCCACAGCACTCGTGTGGAGAGTGCCTCCTGATCACCTAGTGTGTCTCCTCAGCACCCCACACTTCTCGTACCCAAGCACTGTTGAATGCTGTGTGGTACTTGGTGCACTCTCCATCCCACACACCCGTCATCCCGCCATCTAAAGGGAGTCCCGGTACACCCAGGGATCCTTACAGCGCAAGCTGCCGCCAAGCAACACACACATAGCCGAGTGTTAGCCACTACTGTACATGCCCCGAATGGCCCTTGCGGCCTGACATTGCTGGCCGGCTTGGGGCTGCAAAGCCTTCACACCGAAGTGGCACAGGCCAGACCCGCAGGCATGCTGAAGAGGTGTATAGCAATGCAAATTTGCTCAGTTCATGCCTGCACACGCTTCTGTGCGGCTTCACGCCTTCTTTCCGCGCTTGGTAGCCGGCGCCGCCGGCACGAAGTCGCTCTCATCACCGCTCGAGTCCAGCACCACAACCTCTGCCTGCTGCTGCTGCGACGGTGGCTGCTGTGCCTGCTGCTGCTGCTGCCGCTTGTGCTGCCCCTGCTGCTGCTTGGCCGCCCGCTTCCCCTTGACCTGGCCCTGCCCCTGCCCCTGCCCCTGCTGCACGGGCTGCTTGGGCTTCCTGGGCCCCTGCGCCTGCTGCTGCTTGGGCTGTGCCGGCTGCTGCTGCTGCTGCCGCTGCTGTGGTTGCTGCTCTGCCTGCTGCTGCTGCACACCCAGCCCAGCTGCCACAGCCGACCCCCCAGCTGCCCCTCCCCTCCCATGCAGCGCCTCCAGCAGCTGCCCTCCATACAGCCCCGCTTTCTCCTGCCCAATCAGGCGGGCCAGCTGCTGCTGGTTGGCAGGCCGCTGTGCCGCCAGCTGGCGGACTTGGTCGTCTGCAAGGCATGGCACAAGTAAGCATACTCAGCCCCATGTGTCCAAATAGCTGACCAGCATCAGAGGGTGAAGAGCGGGCCCGTGCGGAGGGGGCAGGGTGCCGGCATGCCAGCCATCCCACAGGCGGCTGGCCACAGAAGAAAACACGGGCAGGCAGGCAGGCAAGCGGCACGCAGGGCTGCCCACGCACCCGTCAGCACCGCCGCTGCAATCGTGCCATGCTCCCCAGCCAGCCGCTCCCGAGCGGCGTTCAGCGCGCCGCCAGCTGCCCTCCGCTCAGCCGCCTCTGCAGCTGCTGCCTGGGGGCCGCCTGCTCCCGCCCCTGCTCCTCCAGCCGCTGCTGCTGCACCACCCGCGTCCCCTCCAGCAGCAGCCGCCGCTGCCCCTCCCCCATCGCCGCCTGCACCCGCCTGCTGCCCACGCTGCGCCAGCTGCTGCCGCCGCTGCCGCTGCACCTGCGCCACCTGCCCCTCCTCAGGCTTGTGAGCACTGCCGCCCCCGCTGCTCCTGCCCGCTGGGAGAGCAGGGATGTAGAGCTTGGCCTTGTCCTGCAGCGCGACATGCACAGCAGGCATAGCACGCCGTCGTGCGGGCGTAGTGGGAGCATTCCCCATGTACCACCCCCTCCCCAACCTTCCAGGGCAGGCTCGACCGGTTGCTCTCCTGCGGCATCGGGCCTGACTTCTGCCGACCGGGCAACCAGCTAGCCAGCCAGCCAGCCTGCCTGCCAGCAGGCAGGCAGGCAGCCAGCCCATGTACCCAAGTGGCTGCATGACCCCCACCTGGAGCAGCAGGGAGGCCTGCGCGGAGGACTTGAGGTATGCGTTGGTTGCGTCTGCATGGGGGCAGGGGAGGGCGCAGGCAGTGGGTGGAAGGGAGAGGGGAGCGCAGGGAGTGGGTGGAGAGGAGGCCAGCTCAGCAGTGGGGCAGCGGGGAGGGCGGGCAGCAAGCCCACACCATGAAGGGCCGTGCCCTCACACCGCTCGTTGACGTTGCACCCCTTTATCAACGTTACACACGCCGCCCAGACTCACAGGCGGTGAAGCCAAAGTCCAGGCGCAGGTGCCCCTCCACCGTCATCTGCTGCACCACCGCCTCGCACTCGTCCCGGCTCAGCGCCTTGGCGGCCCGGCTGGTGGCGGCGTCCTGCGGTGCACGGTGTGGGGAAGCGGCGGGTGGGGTGTCGGAGGAGCAAAGGGAAAGGTTTGCATTTGCGTTTCTTGTCAAGGCACGGAGCCGAGCTGCTTGGCAGACCGCTGCACGCATCCAAGTGCAAGACAGGCGGGTGGGTGGGTGGGTGGGTCGAGTGGGGCAGACAGCGTGTGGCAGGCAGAGGGCGCAATGGGCCCAGATGGGGCAGGGCGAGGCAGGACAGGGGGTGGGGTGGGGAGAGCCGCCTGACGTGGCACCGCATGCAGCCTGCATGTAGAGCGGGGCCCCTAGAGGGTGGTGCACCCTCAGGGTAGTGCACTGCAGGAAAGGGCAGCGATGGCGCCCGCTCCTCCTCAGAGTCCCTCTGATGACACAGTAACAGAGGGACTCCTCGAACCACCCGCTCGCCCACTCGCCTTGCTGGCCCGCCATTTGTCCACCAGCTGGATCAGCGTGGCCCGCTTCTCGCTGCCTGGCCAGGCCTGCATGGGCAACACATTACACGCATTGAGCCAGGCACAGACGTGCAGGCCAGCCTACTGCCACTGACAGCAGGCAGAGCGCAGCCTCCGGCTGTGCATAGAGGCTCCATGCTACTGTGCAGCCTGGCGTGCTCCATGCACGCAAGCAGGGCAGCTCAGCCCGCCATGGAGAACCAGCAGCAACCGGCCGCCTGTTGCACCATCTCCCAGCCAGCCCACCTGCAGGGTCTTGATCACCCCCTGGGCCGCCTCCGTCACATCCTTGCGCTGCTGCCCCCCTCCCCCTGCCGCTGCCGCTGCTGCTGCTGCTCCCGTCCCCACTGCTGCTCCATTTCCCGTCCCTGCCGCAGCAGGTGCCGCCCCCGCCGCGCGCTTGCAGCAGTCGCACATGGCGCGGCAGGGCGGCGGCGGCTCGCCAAAGTGGCGCGCCAGCAGGGCGCGCCGGCAGGTGCCGGCCGCCGCGTAGCTCATCATCCCTTTCAGGTGAGGCTCCCAGTTGCTCTCCATCACAACAATCGTGCTCTGTTTTGGGAGCAAGAAGGCAAATGGGGAGGTCACAGCTACGGCAACAGCTACGGACTGACTGCCCATTCGCGTACCCACTGTCCTGCCCACCCACCCACGCCCCTGCACTCTTCCACCCACGGCCCTGCACCCACCCAATACCGCTCAGCACACCTGGCGCAGGTAGTCTGAGAAGCGGTAGTAGAGGCGGCAGTGGGCAGGCAGCCCGTCGCGCCCCGCACGACCTGATTCTTGATAGTAGTTCTCACTTGACTTGCTGCATGTGTTGCAGAGGGGCGTGGCAGGCAGGAGCAGCGCCACGTCAGAAGCACGAGGCAAGGAGTGGTGGGGGGCGGCCACCATTCGCAGCGACAAACCTCTCACCCAGCCCGCACCCCGCCTGCTCAGGGCCAGCACATGCCCAGCAGGCAGCAGGCCCGGGCAGCCCGGGCAATGCCTGCACCCACCACACAGCTGCGCTTCAGACACGGGGCACACCTGATGGTGTGGTGGATCACAAAGCGAACATGCGGGTTGTTAATACCCTGCAGGCCACAGGGACAGATGCAAAGGATACGGGCGCATGGCCGGCAGTTGCCGTGGTGATTGCCCAGGCAGGGTAGCACCAGCACAGAAGCACCGCCCTCTCCCCGGGCCCCTTCCCCCCTGCAGCCCCCTGCCCTCTTCACCATGCCAAAGGCGATGGTCGCGACAATAACCTGCAGCGGGCAAGCAAAGAACGGGCAAGGGCAGGGATCGAGGCAGCTATTGGTGCGGCAAAAGATAAAGCGGCGCCGGTGTAGTCAGCTAACAATGCAGCACCAGGCACAGCACATGACATGACATCACAGGCATCCAGCAGCACAGCACAGCAAACCAAAGCAAGGCACAGCACAGCACAGCACAGCACATACGCTCATATGCACCCCACCCAAAGCTGGCCCTCACTTGCAGGCGCCCCGTGCTCCACTGCGTGTGCACGCTCTCCCGCCGCTCCGGCTCCATGTCGGCATGGTACGCTGCGCATGAAATGCCCGCCCCACGCAGCTCCTGCACAGCACACAAAGCATGCCCCGTGGACGGCGGCAAGGCAGGCAGGCACAAGTGCCATGGCAGCTGGTTCCATGGGCATACAGGCACAGCACGGGCGGGAGGAGGTGCGGGAAGCCGGCATGCGGACAACCACAATCCACAGCAAGCAGCATGCCACGCCCTCCCTGGCAATGCACTCCAAGCTCCCCGCCTCTACCTCTGTAGACCCACCTTCCCACCCTGCTGCCCCTCACCCTGAGCTGACCCCCTCACCTCAGCCAGGCTCTCTGCATCCCTTGCGGGTCAGCACACACACAACGCCGCCCCGCCCTGAACCTCTCCCTACCTTCCCACCCCTGCCACCACTTGCCTCTCTGCACGAACCAGCCGCGCCACCTCTGCTGCCCACTCCCCTCTGTGAACAAACTAGCCTCCGGCACCCCTGCCACCCCCTTGTCCCACATCAACCTGACCACACTTGCCACTTGGCTCACTTGAACGCCCCCTCACCTCAGCCAGGCTCTCGGCATCCTTGCGGGTCAGCACATACACAATGCCGCTCTCGCCGTCGGGGTAGTTGCTGCAAGGAAAGCGGGGCAGCACGGGGAGTGCGGGGCATGGTGGGGTGGCGCAAGCTAGGTAGCACAGTCCGGCACAGGCCTGCCTGCGACTCATTTGCTGATGAAGGCTGCAATGTCTGCCATCGGCTCTCAGCGGGCACAGCAGGCTCAGCGGGCACAGCGTGCACACAGCTGCAGGCCTGCACTCACCCGCTGATGAATGCTGCAATGTCTGCCACCAGCTCTGCTGCACTGGCCGGCTTTTGCACCACCTGCCAGGAAGGGAAGGCAGGCAGGCAGGCAGGCAGTGAACAGAGGGGATGGAGGGGCGGCGCAACCGGCGAGGGGTAAGGGTAACAGCATGGGAGGGGGACGGGCTGGACCCAGCCGGGTGATGGGTGAGCGCCGAAAGGGGAGGCCAGGATGCGGAGCTGAGGCACGACCAACACAGCATGTGGCAACACGGCGTGTGGCAACACGGGGGCAGGCAGATCCCGCCTTGATCCGCAGAGTAGCCAGCCAGAGGAGGGACACTTAGCCTGTTGATGGATGAGCAGAGGAACTTGCACCCCCAACACCGCCACAAACAAACAACCCTGCAGTGACGCGTCACCCTGCGCTGCCAAAGTGTGCGGGCGCTTCACCTCGTAAAAGAGGTTGGGCCTGTTGATGGATGAGCGGAAGAACTCGCAGCCGTCGATGCGCAGGATGGAGCGCAGGTCGCCGCACACCTGAGCGGGCGTGGTGGTTGGAAAGTAGGAGGACAATCGGTCAAAGACGAGGCAGGTAAGCTGTCCCTGTCCCTCGGGCAGCCTGCCCTCAACCATGTCCTGACGCAGCAGGCCTCCCGACTTACCGCCTGCGTGGCGGTGGCTGTCAGTGCGATGATGGGTGTCTCAGGGAACTGCTGCTTCAGGATACCTGGAGAGGGTCCGAAGATCGGGAATGACAAGGTGGCCCAAGTGCGCCAATGCGAGGACAGCAGGCGTGCACACACGATGCACCAGGCAGGCGGGCGGGCACACAAACGGACGGGCAAGCAGGCAGGCAGGCAGGCAGGCAGGCAGGCAGGCGAGCAGGTGAGCGGGCTGACAATAGAAGCACCCCTTCCCACTCACTCACCCAGCTTTTTGTAGTCAGGGCGGAAGTCGTTGCTGCAGGGAGGGGGCGGGGGACATGTGTGCTGGAACCAGGGGTGCACGTGCCACTTGCACACATCGCAGGGCGTCCATGGCTTTCAAAGTGCACTGGCAGCCACCAGTGCTTCTGCTCACGAGTGCGGTGGGCAGCGGGGAGGCAGCATCCTAGTGCCGTGTTTGAGAGTAGAGGCGGCGGCCTGCCTCGGATCCACCTCACCCGCCCACCTTACCCCCAGCTTGAGCAGCAGTGGGCCTCGTCAATCGCGATGCGCTCCAGCCTGCCCGCCTTGTACGCTTTCTCCAGCTGCAGCAGCGGAAGGCGGGTGTGGCAGGGGAGGCGTGATGATGCAGAGATACCTGGGAGACGGGCAGGCCCGGAGGAGGCGGGCAAGCCGTGGGGGGCGCCGGCACATGCAATGCTACCCGACACCAGCAGTCGTTGCATGCACGCAGGGCAGAAATTGGGTGCTGTCCCCCGTGCAGGGAAGGGTGCTCTCCCCCAACACCCACAGCTGTGCGCTCCCACAACACGCACAACCGTGCTCTCCCACAACACCCGCAGCCCCACCACGCAGGGGTCTTCCCCGGTCCCCGCTTGCCTTTGCAAAGAAGCGCTTGGAGTTGACAATCTTCTCGGGGGTGCAATACAGCAGGCGCAGCCCCGCAGAGGGGTCGTCCACCTGTGTGCTTGCAAGCAGGTGGGCATACGAGGTGGAGGGTTGCTGTTTGCACCAGCACGTGCAGCAAGAGAAGCTGCACCTTAGCTGCCCACACTGTGCACCAACCACACCCTGTGGGCTCCTCTCGGTGTAATGCCGGCCTCGTCCTGCCCACCCACTGTGGCCGCTGATGCCTCCAGTAGATGCTGCAGCCGAGGGACGCACAGTGCCCGCCGTACCAAACTGAACAAACCGAGTGCGTGTGCATGCACCAACCAGCTTGATGGTGGCTGGACTAGTGTAGACTCGTCTTTTATAGCAGTCCACTGCCAGGCAGGCACAGCCAGCCCACCCACCTGCTTGGTGATGGCTGCAGCTGTGTCCTTGTCAGTCAGGGAGGTCAGCGCGGCGGCATGCACCCCCAGCGCCTCCAGCCCCAGCACCTGCGGCAGGGGCGGGGCGGGGCAGGGCAAGGCAGGATGTCCAGCGAGGTGCCAACAAGCTGTATTGGCTTGGGAAAGCTGCAGATTTGCACGCCCTCCCCCGTGATATGTGTTGCCCAGCTGGCAGGCATGCAATGCCGCCCCTGCTCGTGCTCGCACCCACCGCTGAGCACCGCTCATTCTGCCCCACCCGCACCGCTTGAAACTCCCATGTTGGTGCAGCCCCTCCATGCCGCCCCCACCGGTGCAGCCCCACACACCGCCATACCGTTCCAGGGCCGCCACTCACCTGATCCTGGATGAGGGAGAGCAGCGGCGACACAACCAGTGTGAGCCCCCCGCCGCTGAGGAGCGCCGGCAGCTGGTAGCAGAGCGACTTGCCGCCGCCGCTGGGCATCAGGCACAGCACGTCGCGCCCCTGCGGAGGGCAGGCGGCAGGAAGGGGCAGCTTGGTAGACCGAGAGAAGGGGCGGGGCACTTGATCGTTAGATGCACCCGAGCACAAGCAGTGTTTGCCCATTGTTCACTCACCCACCCACCCACCCACCAGTTATTGCTACCGCCACCGCCCACCACAAATAAACTGGCTGGCGCATGGCACCTGGGAACATGCCAGCACCCACCTGCAGCGTTGCGTTGATGACCTCGCGCTGCAGCGGGCGGAAGGAGGGCAGCCCAAACACGCTGCTCAGCAGCTGCGCCACGCGGGCATCCCAGGGGAAGGCGCCCTGCCAGTCGGCACGTGGGGCGCGCTGCTCCGCAACGAGCACGCGCGACAGGCGCTCGCGCTGATCTTGCAGCGCTGACTGGCGAGCCAGAAGCGCCTCCAGCTGGGCCTGCACCTGCGGGAAGGGAAAGAGGAGCAGGCGGCGTCTGGCGTGAGCAGCGCATGGCCGCTGCCTGTCTCCCGCCCGCCGCTGCCGCTGCCGCCCTTCAAGCACCTCAGCGCCCGCCCGCCCACTTGCCTGCCTCATCTCCCGCTCCACCGACGCCAGCTGCTGCCTCGCGGCCTCGGCGTCTGGCCCTGCGCCCGGCCCTTGGTCCTCTTCGTCCTCCTCCCAGCTCAGGTCCACCTCTTCCATTTCCGCCTCCATCTGTCTGATGAACCCAGACGTTTGAAATTGTCCGATTGGTTTTTTCGGCCCAGTTTCTCCGACACCACCTTTGCCGTCCGCCTGGCGCCACCTGTGCAAGAGTCCAGCAGCCCAGGAGCTTGTGATTTACGCCATGCAGCTCCCTACGTCGTCATAACCAACACCAGCTGCAGGAGCCACCTGCCTGCAAGCATCACTCAAATCGTGATCGGGGGCTTGTCGTGATTGGGGGCCGCCTGCGCTGTCTCCACACCATCCCAAGGGGCAAGCCAATCAAGTCGAGCGTGTTTGGACCTGACGGAGGCATCCAAGCCCGCGACAGCTCGCAATGGGCGGCCGCAAGGTAAGGCGCAAGCGGTGCCACTCCAGGAGGCGCGGCACGTTTCTGTGGCTTCCAGGCGACTCTGGGTGCAATACGGGATGTCTCGCAAGGGCGGGCGCGATGCTGCCTTTCTGTCTGTCGGCTACTCCAAGGCGGGTGGTCCGCCGCCGCTGTCTGCTTGCACACTTGACCTTGCACACGCTCCTGCCCCTGCCCCTACAGGCTGGCGCCAAGAAGGGCCAGACCCAGCCCGCCAAGAAGGAGGCAGCAAAGAGCGGCAGTGCGTCTGCCAAGCAGCTGAAGCAGGCAGTTGCCACGCCTGCTGTTGGTGCAGGCAGCAACAGGCTGGCACGGGAGCGGGAGCGGGAGCAGCAGCCAACAGCCAGCCGACTCCGCCCCAGAAAAGACCAGCAGCCGCAGCAGCAGCTGCAGCAGCAGAGGGCAAGCGGGCGGCAGAGGCAGCATGAGACGGATGGGCGGAAGAGGAAGCGCCAGCCTGCAGCAGTCGCAGAAGCGTTCAGCAGTGATGATGATAATGACGATGCGGAGGTTGACAGCGGCAGCAGCAGTGAGGAAGATGAGGGTGTTGCAGCACACATCAGCAGTGGCAGTGGCAGTGTGGAGGAGTTGAGCAGCGGAGGGGAGGATGAGGTGGCGGCAGCAAAGGAGGAGGAGGAGGAGGCGGAGGAGGAGGACGAGTTCCTGTCTTTTGGCGTCGACCTCGACAGCGAGGCACCTCAGGACGCAGCAAGCAGCAGCGATGACGAGGCAGATAGCGGCAGCGCTGGTGCCTCCGAGCAGTCAGGCAGCAGCGGCAGCGAGGAGGAAGAGCAGCGGCAGCGGCAGCAGCGGAAGCAGCAGCGCGGCGGCAGCAAGGGAGCTGCACCTGCTGCCAAGGCGGCGGCCGCAAGCGCTGCCAGCAAGGGCAAGGGCAAGAAGAATGGGAAGCAGCCATCTGCAAAGGCTGCAGCAGCTGTATTTGAGGAGGAGGAGGAGGGGGGTGCAGACGGGCCTGCTGAAGAGGAGGGCCCCTCCAAGCGCGCCCGTCGAGCCGGCGGCAGCACTGTCGCGGCTGCTGCCGCTCAGCAGCGCCCCAAGCAGCAGCCCAAGCAGCAGCACAAGGCGCAGCCAGAGCGGCGCGGCGGCAAGGCGCAGCACATGGCGGCGGCAGCGCCGGCGGCAGGAGATGCGTCGCTGCCCGCATCTCCGGAGCACCAGCGGCAGCAGCAGCGGCAGGCGCGGTCGCCCACCCTGGTGGCAGCGGCACCGCCCCTAGAGATGTCAGCTCCGCCTGCCTCACCTGCCAGGCTTCCCTCTGCTGAGCTGGAGGAGGCAGAGGAGGAGGCGGAGATGGGTGCTGGCAGCCGGCTGGATACTGCTGCGTCTGCCGAAGCTTTCCTGCTGCACCGGCTCACCAAGCCGGGCTGCAAGGAGGCGCTGACGATGCAGCTGCGGCCGCGCCTGCAGGTGCGGCTGTCACAATGGTCGAGTATGTAGTGGTCTCCTTGGGTGCCTGGTGACATGCTCGAAGCACACGTCGCACCTGCTTGCCAAAGGTTTTTTCATGATGCCGTGGTGCTGCAGTGTGCTGCTGCTCCTACCCCTGCTGCGCGTCCTGCCTTCCCGCTCCTGACCTCCCTCTCGACGCAACTGCTCGCACCTTCCCGCACGCACAAGTGCAGGAGACGTATGAGTCCCTGCTGGACTCGCTGACCAATACAGTGGAGCTGGAGCACAACAACTCCCTGCTGCTGGTGGGGCCACGGGGCTGCGGCAAGTCGCTGGTGAGGCGGCGGCGCACACGCAGCCGGGGGGGCACATGCAGTGATGGCACATGTTTGTGCTGGTTGGCAGGGTGCGAGGGCCGGCAGGGCAGGCGCAACGGGATCAAGGGGCGCGGATGTGGTGGGGCTGCACAGCTGCAGCAAGGAGCGCTGGTGGGTGGCGGGGTCGAGTTGTTATGCCTTCACGCGGGGTGGGGAATAAGATGGGCGAGGGTGGCATCGCTGTGGTGAGCTGCTGCACATGCAGGGTACAGGGGTTGTGGGTGGGGAGCACATTCTGGCATGCTGGAGGCGCGCGCTGGCAGCGCAGCAGGGCACAGCAGGCAGCGTGAGCAGCAGACTCGGATTTGCGCACCTGCTGTTGCCTGCAGGTGACTGAGCGTGCGCTGGCGGCGCTGCAGGCACTCTTGAGCACCCTCCATAGCGCCCATGCGCAAACTCCATGCATTGCACACCCACCTCGCCACCTGTTGTTGTTTGCAGGTGACGGAGCGTGCGCTGGCGGCGCTGCAGGCACGGTGGAACACCGACCCGCGCGACCCCGTGGTGGGGGTCATCCGCCTGTCGGGGTGGACCTACGGCGAGGAGCGTGCGGCGTTCCGTGAGGCCGCGCGCCAGCTGTGCGAGTGAGTCGGCATTTGAGCAGGCGGGGCAGGGCGGGGAGTGCTGCTTGTTGCGTGGTGCCACAGTGGGTAGCATTTCGTGAGGCTGCGTGAAGCTTGCAGCAGGTTGTGAGGCGGTGTGACAGCTGTGTTGTGCGCAAGCTGGAGGTTGCGGTGTAGGGGCACACAGGGGCTTCTGTATGCAAGGGGCCTGTTGTGTGCGGGCGTGGCTTCAAGAGGGGGGCGGGGGGGCTGCCCGCCCCGCCAGCAGCGCAACTCACGTTGTGCCTGCTATGCTCCCCGGCCCGCAACTTGCCACTGCCTGCATCCTGCATCCCACTTGCACGCCTTCAGCCACAAGGCACAACCTGCTCGCCTGCATCACCCCACCCCCGCTGCCCTGCAGAGTGTTCCAGTACCAGTTCAGCCGGTCTGCCTCGGTGGGCGAGAACATCGAGTTCCTGAGGGGCATGCTGAGCGCGCTGGCCAGGTGAGGGTGAGGTGGCGTTTACACATGTGAGCGCGGGTTTGGAGGGTGAGCCAGCCTACCAGCTGGGGGGGTGTGCTGGGCGTGCTGGCCAGCTGGGACGGTTTCTCTCGGCTCCAAGGGCTTCTGTAAGGATCTGATCTACCCCTGAACCCTAGCCGCTTCCCCATGTGTGCACCTCCGGCACGTGCCTGCCGCTGCCCCTTCAAGCCTGCCTCTGTGTTGTGCCGGACGCTCCCGCCGGCAGCACTGCCTCCGACTGCCCATCCCACGTTGCGACAAGGCCGCTGTGTTTGTGCTCACTTCCTGATCCTGCCCCCAACTGCCGCCGCCCCCCCCCCCCCCCCCCCCCCCCCCCCCCCCCCCCCCCGCAGCTGCGACAAGTGCGTTGTGTTTGTGCTGGATGAGTTCGACCTGTTTGCCAGCAAGAGCCGCAAGCAGACGCTGCTGTACAACTTGCTGGACGCGCTGCAGACGTCGGGCATGCGGGTGGGTGGGGTGTGCAGGGAGTGAAACTGCTATCACGGGGCATGGCCTGCGGCTTGGGGAGTGGGGTGGAAGCAGGCACTGCTGTACAACGCGCTGGGTGCGCTGCAGACGTCGGGCATGCAGGCGGTGGCACACGTACATGCATGAGCGACTGGCCTCGCTGCGCATGCACGTGCTCTGGTCTCGGGGAGCGGTGCCATTGCAGGCGGGATGAACATGCGCCCACATGTGTATGCGCCCTTTGTAGGGGCGCCCGGCTTGCACCTCGGCTTTCACCCCGCCACCCTGCTTTCCACATGTGCTGGCCACCTCACATCCTGGTCCTGCCCCGCCCTGCCCTGCCCACGCAGGCTGCGGTGGTGGGCCTGACGTGCCGGCAGGATGTGGTGGAGATGCTGGAGAAGCGTGTGAAGAGCCGGTTCAGGTGCGTGCCTTCTGGAGCGACGGGTGTGTGAGACAGGGGGGCGGGCGCGTGGGCCTGCAGTTTTGCAACGCACTTCCCCCAGCCCTCAAGCGCTCCACACCGGCCCCACCTGGTCCTTCCCTGGGGTTCAGCCGCTGCTTGCTGGATGTGTTGCAGCCAACCAATGCCCCGCCCGCCCTTGACTGATGCCCTGCCCTGCCTGGCCCACCCCCGGACCCTGTCTCCTCCTTTGGCCCGTCCCTCCCTCCCTCTGCCTTCCCTCTGCAGCCACCGCAAGCTGGACCTGGCCCTGCCCACCACTGCGCTGCCCGTGGAGCCGCGGCGGGGCGAGGAGGGCGGGTCGCCGGCGAGGCGGGCGGGGGCGGGGCAGCACGAGGCGGGGCAGGACGGCGCGCTGGACGTGCTCCAGGTCAGTGTTTGCTATATAATTGCTATCTAAGTAACCATGTGTTTGGTCATCAGCAGGCGGGTCGTGTGGTGTGCATGTGCTCTAGGTGGCATTGCTACCAGGAAACTGCAACTATTCCTTTGGAGGGTCTAAGGGTGGGGTGGAGTGTGGGATCATTAGGGATGGTGAGACGCGGGTGCTCGCGATGTGCAGATGGCCAAGCTGCCGACAACTCTGTCTGCTCTTTCAGTGTCAGCTGGGCAGACTGCGACCCAGGGCTGGGATGCCCCAGGCAGGGGGATGTAAACTGATTTTGCTGACCCAGCCAGGGGGTGCCGGCTGCCCTGAAAACGTAAAGCCCTCACTTGCATCCCGTGTCCCTCCCACTTGTGCCTCCCTGCTCGCAGGCCATGCTCACGCTGCCGCCCCAGTTCCCGCACGCCGCCTGGGCCCGGCGCTGGAACGCGTCGGTTGAGGCCGCGTGCGGGGGGGCGCAAGTGCGCGCCGCCCTGCAGCGCTGCGTCCACATCTACCCCTCCCTGCGCTACCTGGCAAACATTGCCGACGTGGCGCTGCAGGGCAGCGTAAGCGCACGCTGTGCTCAGCGCAGCGCGGGCCAGCTCAGCGAGGCGGTGCTGCTGGCCTCGGTGGAGCGCCAGCTGGCGTGTGCCAAGGCCATGGTGGGCGCTGTTGGGTGCTGCGCTGCGCTGTGCTGCGCTGTGTAGCTTTGTGCTGCGCTGCGCTGTGCTGTGCTGTGCACCTGTGTGCTGCGTTGCGCTGTGCAGTGCAGCGCTGTCATGCGTGTGCTGCACTGTGAATCGCTGTGCAGTGCTCTGCTGTGCTGCGCTGCGCAGTGCTGGGCTGCTGGCGTGCCGCACGCCTCCCTGCCCCTGCACCCACGCCTTCCTGCCCTTACCCCTGCCTGCCTGCCTGCCTCATCGCTCCGCCTGCCTGCCCTCCTGCCAGGTCAACATCATTTCCTGCCTCTCCATCCTGGACCTCATCCTGCTGGTGGCGGTGCATCGCGTGACAGCAAAGGGCAGCGAGGACCTGAACTTCGAGATGGTGGGTGCGCATTTTTGCCGGTGTCCATTTTCTCCTTGTTCAAGCATGGTTGTTGTGGTGGGGGCTGCTCTCGCTGTCTTCGCCAGAGCCATGTTCCACGCACGGTGTTGGCGGCGGTGGATGTGTTTGGCCGACTGGACTGGCAGGCAAGGGCAGCAAGGACCGTGGCTTTGGAGTGGTGGCAAAAGGCGCTGGGGATTGTGCTGCAGCGGTGCTTGCACGGGTAAGGTTAAGCAGGCGTTTCCCCAAGTGGTCAGGTTTCCAGCTCATGTCCAACGCGGGTGCTTGCACACATGGGACACCATCCCCTCCGCACTCTTGTACCGCCTCTGTACCGCAGGCCTTCCACGAGTGCAGCCGCTACTTCATGGTGGGCGGCCACGTGGACACGTTTGACAAGGCGGCGGCCACCAAGGCGTGGGACCGCCTGCTGGCGGCGGGCCTGGTGGCCTTTGTGGACCCACGGTGAGGGCGGGGGGAGAGGGTTCTTGGCATGGTGCCTGTTGTGCCGCGTAAAGACTGCCGGCTGGCAGCATGGGCTGGTGGACCCACGGTGAGGGCGGGGGGGTCCCGCTGGCATGGTGCCCGCTGTGCGGCGACTCCGCACACTGCTTGCTGGAGGCGGGGCTGGCGCGCACAGAACAGGGGCGTCTTGCGAGGGTGGGGGCGGCACTGAGGTGAGGGCACTTGCGTCGCGTTGCTGGCTGTAGCGCTCCTGAACTTGGACGCTTGCGCTTGGTTGTCACACTTACCCTTCCTGCTCACCTTTCTCCCCCCATGCGTCGCCCTGTGTTTGTCCCGGCAGGAGCGACGTGCGTGCGGGCACACGGGGCTACGCGGCTGCCTACATGCAGGTCACGCGGGAGGAGGTGGAGGAGGGCCTTGGGCAGCACTGGAACTGCCCGCCGGTGAGCCCTTGGTGGCAGAGGAAGCAAGAAAGAACAGGGAGGGGTGGTAGGGGAGATGGCGGGGGGTGCATGCTGGTGATGAGGGAGGAGGTGGGGAGGGGGTTGCAGAGCGTTACACCGACACCCCGGCGAGGTTGAGACAGGACGATGCGTGCGGGAAGCGGGAAGGCGGGGGGAGATAGCAGTGGACTCCACGTGCGGGTGCCGGCAGCCACCAGCATCGGCAGCGCATATGTATTGCCTGAGAGTGCAATGGATGGGAAGCAAGCAGATTAGATGAGGATTTTTTCTTCGCTGCTGACTGTCTGCCTTGCTGCTGTGCATGCTGCGCTGCTGCCACCTGGCGTGCAGGCTCTGGCGGCCTGGTTCAAGCGGGAGGGAGGGCTGGGCACCACGGCCGGGCAGTTCCTGTAGGGACAAGATCCTGTAGAGGCGGGCAACTGTACGTCCCGGCTCGCCACATGTGCATGTGCTGGCATGGCAGCAGCTGGATGACTGGCCTGGCTGCCTGGCAGCTTCCACATGAGGCAGCACAGCTGGTGGGGCTGAGCGTGCCCAGCACCCAGTGTGTGCTTTAGTGCACAACATTTACGTTGAAGTTGCAATACACTTTAAACACATCAGCAGCAGCACATGCGTGTGTTGAATACCTGTCTTGGTCTCGGCACACCGCCCTGGCAAGCTAACCCACCGCACGTTGCAGACAATGACGATGTAATCGCAACAAGGTGCGAAAAGCAGCAGCAGACAGTTTGCAACCACAGGCTGGCTGAGCTCAATCCGCCTTGACGCCCCGCGCTGCTATGGTTGCCTTGGTTTCTTCCTTTCCAATCCAACCTGTGCACTCATGTCCCGTCCGCCAAGTGCCCCTCTCCCCCGCATCCATTCGTCCTGAACCCTTCTCCTGGCGTCCTTACTACCACGAAACTGCCTAGCAGAAAACTGGCGTGCCGGGGTTCGTTGTGGCACAAGCGAGGGCGAGTTGCTGGGAAAGGGGTTGCCAGGGGGGGTGTTCTGGGGAAAGGGGCTCGGGGCAAATGCCGGAAGGTGTGCGGGAAAAAGAGCCGCTTGCGTGGCCGCCCGCCGCGCCCGCCCCACCGCGCCTGTCCCACTGGTGGCTAAGAAAAGGGTGTCATGCGGCGGTGTTTGCCCGCCCGGCCCGCTGCCAGTGCTGCCACATCAACTGCTGACGTCAGCGTTGCCGCCACGTCAGCGTGCAAACAGGTCAGCTGCCAGTTCACGCCTCCGCGCCCTCCTTGGCAGCCTTCTTCTTCTTCTTCTTGTTCTTCAGGCTGCAGCGCAGCAAGCGGGGCAGAAGGGCAGAGACGGTGGGTGCCGGACAATTGGGGGCAGGGGCGACACGCAGGCCGGCTGTGGGGCCCACCCTGCTGCTCCTTGTTGTCCGATTCTGTCAGCACCTGGGCGCTGCCTCTAGTGCTGTCTTAGGCAGCGCTTCAATCTGCTCATTCGTCCAACATTAGCAGCTAAACATAAGCAATCAAACAAAAGGAGTAGCAAGCAGACGCACCTGGTGGCCAGCAGCGCCTTGACCTCCTCATCCTCCACGCTCTTGTCGCTCTGCAGCGGCTGCAGCGGCGCCGACGTGATGCGGTCGCTGCCGCTGGGCATCAGCAGCACCGTGCCCTTGATCTGCGCAAGGGGGAGAGGTGGGGTGGGGTGGCCGGGTGAGTGAGTGGGCGGGTGGAGGTGTGTAGTGGCTGGAGGTCCGGACAAGGGGCGGGTGGTCAGGTGGTCGGGTGGAGGGTTTCAACGGTGGACAGGGACGGGGCAGGAGGCAAGCGCATGCGGGCCAAACTGCCCTGCCCTCCTCCGCAAAACTGTGCGCGCCACCAGGTCTCCCCCCTTTGCATGGGTGACCTCCTCGCACCAGGCCTTCACAACACATGCAGTACCACAGCAGTACCGCAGCAGTACCACTCACGTGCGCCACCAGGTCTCCGTCCTTCTCGTAGGTGACGGGGTACGCATTGAGCAGGCCGTGGTTGAGGCACTCCACAAGGCCAAACCGCGCCTGCTTGGCCTCAATGCCGCGCAGGCTGCACGGCGGGGTGCGGAGAGGGGCGGGCGGAGGTGGCGGCTGGTGGGTTCGGGGTGGAGTAGGCTCAGCACCAAAGTGGGGCCTGCTCATCTGTCTTAGCTCGGTTATCGGCTGCCGGGCAGGGCAGTTACCGCAGGTGCTTCATATGCACACTCTTCACGCCCCACCCACACCCAACACTGCGTCCAACCCCGCGGCCTTCTTATCACGGGTTGGATTGCTGGGCGCCCACTCTGAAGAGCATGGTGGGGCACTTCTTCGGCACCTCTCGCCCACCCACACTGGAAAACCACACCTAACCCACAGCCTTCTCATCACTGTGAATGCTGGGTGTGATTGTTGGGCGCCCACCTGAAGAGCATGGTGGGGTACTTCTTCTGCACCTCGCTCAGCACCTCCCGCGACGCCTTCATCTTCAGCTGGTACTGCACCTCCATCGCACGCTTGTACACCGTCGTCTCCTTCTCATCCTTCTGCCTGCACAGGTGGGGTGAAGGGCGAGCCAGACCAAAAATGAATACATACATGGTGATGAGAGGCTCAGTATGGGAATTGGGTAGGGCTGGTGCTGCGGCTGTATCCCCCGCGTGCACGCCGCCACCTCCTGCTCGGCAGGAAGCCTCCTCCAGGTGTGAATTCGACGAAGGTCAGCGGCCACCGTTGTTGCACGCAGCTGCACAAGCCTCACCGCCCTGCCCTGCCCTGGCTCTCATCAGCGCTCACTTGGGCTTGCCCTCGCCGGTGGAGACAATGATGTCAATTGCATACACCTCGCCCTCCTCAAACTCGCAGTCCTCAACCTGCGGAACATCACAGCGGGAAGAACAGAATGGAGAGGAGAGGGAGGAGAGGTACAGGGGTTATACCGGTGGCAACAACCCCCCTGCTACACTGCACGCACACGTACGACGCACACAAAGCGACCCCTCGCCAGTGCCCCCACACTTGCATGCCGCAACCCACGCCCACCACACACGCCGCAGGCAGCCCACCCCCCCAACCCGGCTGCACACACACACACCTTGACGTCCGGGCTGGCCTTCTGCAGCACCGCCTTTTGCGCGTCAATCACAAAGCGCGTCATCTCGTACGTCATCACGCCGTCAACCAGGCTGCAGCAGGGGGGGCAGGAGTTGAAGAGATGGGGAGCGTTGGTCGGATGCATTCAGCTAAGGGGCCATTGCGCAGGGGTGGGGTGGGTGATAGGGAAAGGGTGTGTGTGCAAACGGTGGGCTCAGGTGAAGAAATTCAACCATGATTATGTACATTCTCTTCAGAGGGGCCCGAGGGCCATGGTCGGAAGCGCGGGTACATTCTTTCATCCTCGCCCAGTGGTGGTGTGATGTAATGCACGCAGATGCAGAGCGGGATGTGTGCAGATGCAGGGGGCAGGCAGGGGACAGGCAGATATGGGGCACAATTGCAGATGCGGCGGCCGGCAGGTGCGGCTGCACAACACAGACTCCAACTCTGCTCGAAAAAAGCAACTGCTACTCCTGGACTCCAAACAAAAAGCCCCGCCGCCGCACCTGCAGCCGTATGCCTCGCAGATCTTGGCCAGCACGGGGGCCACCTCAGCAGACTTCTTGCCCGGCCGGATGAGGCGGGCGGCGGCGTCAAAGCAGGTCTGCGCGCACTGAATCGCGTCGGCGGCGCGGCCAGTCACCGGCGCCGCGGCGTCGGCGGCAACCACAAGCGAGTGCGCCGCCTGGGCAATGTAGCCGTCGATGTGGCAGCCAATGTCGCTGCAGGGGAGGGGAGGCGGGGGCAGGGGGAGGGGGCAAGGAGGGGTTGATGCATGGACAGGGGCAGGGTGCAGGGAGGGGGAAAGTGGTTGGGCAATGCAGCTGTCCAAAGACGACAGGCAAGAGTGCTGCATGGGACGGCCACGGGGGTGAGCAGGGGGCAGGGGAGCGGCAGGGGAAGCAGGGCGGGGCAAGCTGTGCCCTCCACGACCTGCCTTGCACTCTCGTTGGCAACGCTGTAACCCACCTGCCGCCCACCTGCTGCTGCTGCTGCTGCTGCTGCTGCTGGCTATGTCGGTGAAAGCTGCTGTAGCTGCCACCCTCAGCTGCCACCAGGCCCCACCTGCCATCCGGAACCCAGCCTGGCGGCATGCCTGCACACTGTTCTTGACCATACACCAACCCTGCTCGTGCTTAGTGTTCAACCGTGTGTAGTGTTCAACCCAACTCACATCTTCACCAGATCTCCCTCCTTCAGCTCCGTGGTGTTGTCGTTCATGGGGGAGAAGTGGCCCACGCAGCTGCACACACATGGAAGGGGGCAGCGGCGGGAGGGTGGGTGCGCAGGCGCCGGGCAGCGGGGCCCAACCACGGCGGCGGCGGGGCCTTGTGAAGCCCGCTGTTTGCCGGCTGCATGCCAGGCTGGCTGAATGCCCTGCCTCTGCAGCTAGAGGCCCGAGACAGACAGTGGGCAGGAGCACCCCAACGCGTCCCTCTGCCCCTGCTCCCGCTGGCTGGGCGGCCTGCAGGCCTCTGTAGGCTGCCCCCAGGCTCACTTGTTGACCGAGATGCAGGTGGGCACGGCGATGCCCTTCTCAATCTCCTTCCCCTTGAACTCCTTGGCCACACCCCTGCGCGGCAGCCGGGGCAGCAGCGGTGCAGAGTGGAACGTGTGCGTGAGTGACATGTGCAAGCGCTCCTGGAGTCTGCCCTCGGGGCACGCGTGCGTACACACCTCTGCAGGCGTGCGGGGCAGGCCGGCAGCGCACTTGGCGAGGCGAGCACAGCGCTCACTCCTGCCAGGAATGCGCCGCGAGCTGCGCCCGCCCGGTGCGGGGCACGCAGGGAGGCGGCGAGCGCGTGCTGCACCCAGCATGCTGCACGCCCCATCCTGCAACCAGAGTGCAGCCATCGAGGGCACACCATGTGCCGCGACCCAATTAAAGCGTCTGTTGAGGAGCCAGGCACTCACTCGTTCATCAGGCTGTCGCCCTTCTCGCACAGGTCCACAACCTTGGCGCCCGGCTTGCACGCCTCAATGACCGCCGCCAGCGCGCCTGCACGGTTCGTCAGTCAGTTACTAGAGCGCGGTTGGGGCGGCGCGCCGAGGCAAGCGGCCGGCAGCAAAGCAGATGCAGGCGGCGTGCGGCCGGCCCTGGCTGAGTAATTTAGCTGCAGAGTTGCATCATGCACAAGACACGACCAGTGCGGAGCACATGCATGCGCAGCACCGCCGAATCCAGAAGCCCATGCGATACTGGCTGTTACCGCGGCACGAGCAGCACCCAAAGCTGAGCGTGCAGCTGCTGCCCACCATTGACAATCTTGGAGGCAGCCTTGTACTTGGTCACCACATCGGGCTGCAGAATGAGAACAGGAGGCAGCGTTGCAGTCGCACCGCGCGTGTGCACCCCCTGCGCTGGCCCTTCCCAGCCGGCCCAGCTGCCGCCTGGCGCCCCCGCCACGCCTGGCGGCAACCAGCCCACTGTCACCCGGTCCCAGGCGCAGCGGGTTGGCCGGCTGTGCCCATTCTGGCGCCCTTGACCTCCCCCTCTCGCCATGCCGCCCGGCGGGGCGCCCGATGGCGCCACTAGCACCACGCCATCCCAGCTGCCGCCCCGAGCGCACGTTAGCCAGCGTCTCCTCGCTGATGCTGTGGTCATCCCCGTACTCAGACATGGTTGCGAATTGAAAGAGGGGGAGGGAGGCCAGTGCCGCGCCCATGTGTGCCACGTCCTGGGTCTGGCAGTCGTGAGCACGCTGACCTGTGGCCTTGTGCTGCAACCTTCCGACCGGCACGGCGATCTTGACATCGCAGCAGCCCGCCGCCTCAGCGACACCGTCCTTCCCCTGCGCGCACTGCCGCCTTCTGATCGGCCTCAGCGGCGAACGATCGTTTGGCAGGCCACGATGACGCTTTGGACGCTGCTGCAGGTGCGGTGCAGTCAACGAGGGGGCGCAACACGCCAGCCGGCGCCCCGACCTGCGAGCGGGACGGTTGCCGCCTGCCGCTGCCTGCCGCCGCTCGGCCAGCCCCGCATCTCCCCAGCGCCCCGCGCTGCCCTGCCATGCCTCCCTGCAGGGTGCCCTGCTCATTGCAAACGGGCTGGCAATCCTGAACAACGACCGATTCCTTGAGAAATGTGCGCTGGGTGCTTGGCGTGCACCGTCCTGACCCCAGCTGCTGTCGCGTGGCTGCACGCTGTGGCTGGCTGCTCCCCTTCTGAATGCTCGCTGCTCCCCATGCTGTGTCAATTACGCATATGCACGACAGGGCAGCTTGCCCGCCCTAGCCCCCCACCCACCACCACTCCCTTGGCGCCTCCACTGACGCTGCCTGCCTGCCTCCCAACGGACCTGCAGATGGCTGGGGCTTCTCCAACCTTGGGATTAACCCCATGGGGCCCTCCCCCAATGCGCTAAAGTACCAGGTCATAGGCATGCTGCATGCAGCGGCATACTTGAGGGGTGAGCCAACGTGTGGGGCACCCACTGGGGCAGCGCCGGTGCTGGTGCGCGTGTGTGCTGGCCCTCGTGCGACAACTGTGGAGTGCGGCAAAGCTGTGGAGTGAGGCGCGGTGCGTGGAGCATTGGGCGGCAGGCCTCTGGGTGTTTCCAATCCGTCCTAGGGTTGCAGAGGTGCTCAGGAAGCCAGCAAGAGCGGGGCACTGCCTTGCTACCCGCCTGCCGCCCTTCGCCCGCCCGCCCCTGCCTGCCCCTCACCCTGCCCGCTGCTGGCTGCCCCCTCGTTCTGCCTGCAGTGCCTCTCATCGCGGCCAACACGCTAGTGGTGTTTGTGAAGCTGCTATTTGGATGACGCCGACGCGAGGCAGCCGTGCCTGCACAGCTGCCCGCTCCCTCTCAAGCCCCCAGCTGCTGCTGGGCAGCGTGCCGTGGCCGCTGTGCTGCGTGCTACCCCCGTACCCTGTACCTTTTGTTGTGCTCCGCCTCTCCTCCCCAGCACTGCCTCTCTGAACCCTCCTCCCCAGTTTGCTCCCCTGTGCCCGCTCATTGCTGCCGCTGCCCTGCCACTTGCACTGGCAGCTTTGTTCTGCCACCTGCAACCGCTGCATCTACACTTGTTGACCAACCACACCCTGCTGCTGCCCCGCCCCCACATGACTGCCGCCTGGCCCCGATTTCGTCACACTGCACCATGCATGACCGTCACTGCCCATGACAAGATGACAAGAGCAACCAGCGTGCAGCCGCTGCTCATCCCTGTACCCTGCTGTAACTCTAGGCTTCTGTTCTGACTGGCAAGTGCAAGCAGAGAAACAGCAGCGCTTGAACAGAGCTCGCCCTTCTTGAACTGCCTTGGCATGAGGCACTGTCAGGCGCGGCACGCGCGACATGCTGGCAGCAGCATGTCCCACTCTGGCGCTCTCGAGGGCAGCACGACGGCAGCGGCGCCTAGACCATCCCGCACCCTGTCTGTTCGACTCTTGTTTCCGTGCCCTGGTGCATCCTGCATCGCCCTGACTCGAACGGTTTCCCTTGCCAGAATGGTCAGACCGCCACCCTGCCTGCTGCTGCTCGCCGTGCTGGCCCTCGGTGCCAGCCTCGCGTGTGCTCAGGCTGGCGCAGGTGCCTCGACTGACGACACGTGAGGCTTAGACGAACCACGGCTGCTGCTCTGCACCTTCCCAGCTACCTGGGGGCCACCTTGGACCGTCCAAGGCACGGTGGCCGCCGCCTGCCTGCCTGCTGCACTCTTGAATGCGCACCTTCCGGCTGCCTAGTCTTATCTAGCCTCTGCTGCTTTCCGCCGCGCTTCTTGCAGGCCTGCGCTGAAGCAGAGTGGTATCATTCCTGACGTCAGTGAGTGCCCCCCTGCCTGCCGCAAACTCGATTGATGCCGCGCTCGTAACCCGCGCTCCAGGCCTGTTTGCACACAGGCCGTCGTTGCGACCATGGAGGAGGCACAGCCGGCAGCATGGGTGGCTGCTGGTTACCCCTTGCACAGGTGCAACATGGGTGGCATGGCAGGCATCGTGCCCCTGCGTGCCTGCCGAGGCGAGCCAGAGAGGCGTTGCAGCATGCGTGGCTGCAGGCCTGAGCCCGCAGCTTCCTGCCGCCTGCCTGCCCATGTGTGTTGCAGTCGACGGGCTGTCCAGCACCTGCGACGCTCAAGTGGCTGTGTCGTTTAGCGGCAAGGCAGTCGAGGCATGTTATGCAGTGGGCACCAGTCAGCAAACACCCAAACTTGCCTGCTGAGCTGTTGGGCTCGTGCCGCTCTAACAGCAGCAATGACCTGGATGCGCTGGTCGGTAACACAGAGAGGTACCCCAGGGCCTCCCCCGCTTGTGCCTGCCTGCAGCTGCACTCCGCACTGCTGCAACGCTTCCTCGAGCACAACACCTTGCAGAGCCCTTGCAAATGCTGCTTGCTGGAGTAACAATATCACCCAGCTGGCACCAGCATCCCCAAGCTTGTATTGCCCTCCCTGCTCCGCCTTCTTCCCCTTGCTCCGCTTCAGGATGGGGAGCAGCTGGCGCCCGCCGACGCCGCATCACCCAACATCACCGTCACTGGTGGCAGTGGCAGCCTGTTCACCGTGATCGCCGTCGACCCCGATGCTCCTGGTAGGTACCTATCTGTATGTATGTGTGCGTGTGTGCGTGTGTGTATGTGTCATTCCATTTTGTGGGGGGGGAGGGGAAGGATGGGAAGGCATTGACCCCACTGCTCCTGGTGCACACGTGTGGGTGTGTGTACGCCGTAGCATTCCATTTGTCCGGGGGAAGGGGAGGGAGGGTATTAAGGAGCGGGAGGCATGGTCGCCAACGAGGACGCGCCGGCAATGCCAGCCGCAGCATGCATGGAGGGGATACGTCATGCTGTGCCGCAGGGGATGCAGGTCTGGTGCGCGGCGCGTTTTGACGGAACCTAGGCTGACGCCCATGTGGAGCAGTCACTGCTGCGGGCTGCAGCCGCAGAGATGCACAGGCTTGAGAGCCTTACCAGGCACACTGTGCCCCTGGCAGCCCCAGCCTCTTGCCAGCATGGCATCGAGAGGCGCTCATTTGCAAGCATGTGCTTGGCACGTCGCTACTGCCCAGGCCGCTGCACAGGTCCCGCCAACAGCCTCCCTGCCCATACCCTCCCCCCACCCGTGACGCGCATGCAGAGCCTGCCAACCCGACCGCCGCCCAGATCCTGCACGGCTTGTGGACCAACGTCCCTGGAAACGGAGATGCGGGACAGGGCACTGAGGTGCGGCTGGGCTGGGCTGGGACGGGATGGGCAGGGCGGGGCGCTGGGCCGGGCTGCTGGGGCGGGGTACTGGGCTGCACTGCGCTGGGTTGCCGGGGCGGGTTGCTGCCCAGGTTGGGCTGAGCGGGGCTGCCCAGGTTGGGCTGAGCTAGGCCGGACATGGAGTGGGCTGGGTGAGGCAGGTGGGCTGTACGGTCCGTAAGTAGGCTTGACTTGACTCGCGTTAAATAGTGTGGCAAAAAGCACGTGCACATTGGCGGCAGGCCATTGTTCATTGGCAAAGATCACGTGCCCCCCAGTGATCGGAGCGTGGCATGGCGTGATTAAACAACTTGCTGTGTCAAAGAGGCGACTTCCTGCTCCATGGCAGCATGAAGGGGCCACGTGGCACATGTGCACACCCCACCAACCCACCTGCAGGTCACTTCCTGGAGGCCACCCAACCCCCCGGCTCAGAGCCCACCCCACCGCTACGTGTTCCTGCTGTACCAGCAGCCTGGCCAGGCGCCCCTGCAGGTGGGCCACGCCTCCCTCCTGCTGCAAGTGGGCTGCAACCCCTGGTACTGCAAGCTGCCTGCGCCTGCTGCGCAGCTTGCTTGGGACTGCTGGCTGCCAACTCCCACACAGAAGCAGCTTTGTACCACCCATTCCCTCCAAGGCTCTTGCTAATGCCGCTGCGTGTTCTGGCCCATGCCTGCTGCGCAGGTGGCCGACCCCTCAGCAGGCGAAGCGGGCCGACGCAACTTTGATGCGCGCGCGTTTGCTGCGCAGCAAGGGCTGGGGCAGCCGTGCGATGCTGCCTGGTTCCTGTCACGCAAGTGACAGGGAGAACGAATGGATCCAGATTCAGGGCGCCCCATGCTCGTGTTTTTCCACTAACAAGGAACCACGTTGGAAGCTGTTGGGTGGGCTACGCAAGTGAGCATGAGCGCTGTGCTGCGATAGCGTCATTGCACCTCTTACTGTTCCCTGCAAGCTGTACAGCAGCACAGCTGAAACCAATGTGAAGCGCAGTAAACGTGCAGGCACGCCCGACATTGGGAATGTGTGAAAAGAGGAGCAGCACTTTGGCAGGCCTAGGTACAAACGGGCTTGGTTAGTGGCAGGCTACGCTGGCGGCTACGCTGGTCAGGCAGCGGTGGCGTCAGCCTTTTAGGAGGCCCTCCGGACATACCCACATCACATGGCTCTGGCTGATTTGTGCAACGCGGTCCGGCAGAACCTCTGCGCTCGGCAGCAACAACTCCCAAACAGTGGTGCCACAAGCTGGTGCAGGGGGCAGCAGTGGTGGCGGCAGCGAGGCACAGCACGCCCGGCACTGCTTTTTCAAGGCAGGCATTGTCAATCGATCCATCAATGCCTGCCTGCCGCGATTGTGTGCACCTGCTGCAGCTTGAACTGTCAGCACTGGGTGTGCCTCCCACCCTCAAGCTTTCTTGAGCCAAGCCTGCCCCTGTCCGGCCTTTGCCTGCCTGGCCACCACCCCATGTCCGGCTGTGTCTGGCACCTTCTGCCCTTGGGGATTGTTGCAAGCCCAGAGCTCAGCCCACCGCAGGGCGGAGGCGAGCACGCAAGAGGGGGTCAGTGTGAGGCAGGAGCCGCTGTGCAGAACAGCGGCTGGAAAGAATCTAGCATTGCATTTGCGTCATACGAGGTTTCGGGGGGCGGTTGGGAGCGGCCCGCGGAGCGCCAGGCACCGGCACTCGGGCATGCAGTACAGTGTAGTGGTGTGGGGGGGGAGGGGAGCAGGAGGAGCGAGGCGGCAACAGGAGCAGCTGGGAAAATCGACGAGTTGAGGACGGGGACGAGACCGGGGGTGGGGTGGCAGGACGGGACGGGGCGACAGGGGGGGCAGGGATTGCAGGGGATTAGGAGAATGAAAAAGCGGGACGGCCAGAAGGGGGCCACAGCAGGCAAGGGAGGCGGCGGGGCGGCAAGCTGTCCAGGCAGCAGTGGGGGGCGCCGCAGCACCTTGAGAGCGGCAGCGGCGCCGCACTCAGCAGGCAAGCAGGCAGGCATGCGTGAGTGTATGCGTGCGTCAGAGCGAGGGAGCTACAGGCTGGGCGGCACGCCGGGGCCGTGCACCGGGCTTGAGGCTCATGCTCGCAAGCTCCCCGCTGGCGGCGCTGCGCTGAGCCTTGAGCTCAGCTTAAGAGTGCTTGTTGGCAGCATTGCAGATCTTGATGAAGGAGGGGCCCTTGAGGGAGGCGCCGCCCACCTGCAGGCAAGCGAGCAAAGCGCGCACAGCGGGCACAGCAGCGTGAGGGACAGCACACCCAGGCCCGCCCGCTTGCCCACCCCTTTGGCAAGCATTCGCTGGCGCGGCTTGGGCCTGCCCTTGACACGAGGATGTAGACTCCACAGGGACACTGCCTGGTGAGGCAAGGAGGGCGGCGGCCATGCGCGAGGGCATGGCAGGCAAGCAGGCGGGCAAGCAGGCAAGCAGGCAGGGCAGGCACTCGCGAGACGACCCTGGCAGGCAATGCAGGCAGGCAGGAAGGTATGCAGGCAGGCAGGCCCCACCCACCAGGAAGCCGTCCACATCCTCCAAGTTGGCAAGGGTTTCGCAGTTGCCGTCGTTCACTGCGGAGAAAAGAGGGAAGAAAGAAGGCGGGCGGGCAGGCGTGGGCGTGGGCGGGTCTGCCAGCGGCACGGGTGCGACTGAGCAGCGGCACCAGCAGCATTGCCCATCCCAGGTCAGGCTTTCTGGCAGCGGACATGTGCGCTCTGCTCGGCGCACTGGGCAACGGTGCACATGCACGCACAGTGCCAGCGCAGCGTGCCAGCACAGCGTGCCAGCGCGGGTGCCAGCTCAGCGTGCCAGCTCACGCACCGGAGCCGCCGTACAGGATGCGCAGCTTGCTGGCCACGTCGGCGCACACGTGCTCCACAATCCACTTGCGCACGTACGCGTGCACCTCCTGCAGACGTGGGGGGCACGCAACAGGCTTTGTTTGTTTGTGTGTTGAGAGAGACGACAGGGGGCTCCTAACCCCAAGATCGAATCGACAGCATATCAACTCGTACTCCACACTTTTGGCAGGCGGGTTACACGTGGCATCGCACTCTGTTGCCGCCAAAGCAGGACTGCACGCCCAAGCAGGTCTGCCAGCCAGCCTGCCAGCCAGCCAGCCAGCCTACCAGCCAGCCAGGCAGCCACCAGAGCACGACGTGCGCACCTGCGCCTGCTCGGGGGACGCCACCACGCCTGTGCCGATGGCCCATACCGGCTCATAAGCAATCACCATGTTGGGCCAGTTGGCCAGGGTGGTGTGGCGGGCAATGGCGCTGCACAGGGCAGGCATGGGCGGGCATGGGAGGGGCAATGAGGGGAGAGGTGCGTGCAGAGCAGGGTGTGAGCGTGCTGGTCAAGAGCGCCGCGTGCTGGGCCACTCCTGCAGGCACTTGTGCCAGGCACAGAGCTGCTCCCGGCAGGGCGGCAGAAGCTGCCTGTTGCCGTCCCCTGCGGCAGCCCCGCCCCGGGGTCGCAGCCAGCCAGCGCTGGCGGCAACTTCCCAGCCAGGCCTCACCCAAGCAGGGCCGCTCCCTGCTGCCCTTTGCCCAGAATCACCCGGCCCCGGCCCGTGCCCACCCCCTCCCTCTACCCCCCCGCCCCCCCTTTCGAGGCCCCCCAACTCACGCCAGCTGCGCATCCAGCACATCAAACATGTGCCCCGACTCGCGCTGCTCCAGCGTCTCTCCGATGCAGGCAATGACCTTCAGCCCCTGGCTCAGGGCATACTCGCACTTCATCCCCACCAGCTCGTCGTCCTCACGGCACAGCGAGCGGCGCTCTGCAGGCGGCGCGCGCAACACGTATGGTCATGGCATTGCGGGGGAGTGCGAAGTTGGAGATGCTTGCAGTCGAGCAACAGGTCAGCGTTAAGAGAGCGGCGGTGTGCAGAGAGGTCACAGGCACTCCCCTGAAAGAGCCCCAGCACCCAGCTGAGCAGGAGTGCGGCTGTGACATGTGGGCTATGCGCACACACTCACCAGAGTGTCCCAGGATCACCCATGGGATGTCCATGTCGTGCAGCATCTCGGCGGAGATCTCGCCGGTGAAGGCGCCGCCCTTGGAGACCCAGCAATCCTGCAGCGGTGGCAGCGGGGGAAGGGCGGAGAACAGAGCGCTGTCTAGTCTAGTCTAGTCGCTGCAGCTTACCACCGTTGGGCGTGCACAACAGCCAGCGTAGCGCTGGCTTCAGTGCAGGTCCAACTCAGCGCTCCAACTGAAGGAACACACAGCAGTCGAGCGAGCGACCCAAGCTGACAGCACAGCCCAACTGACTGCCTGCTGACGGCAACCGCCCGCTTCTTGCGCCTGCACACCTGCGCGCCGATTGAGAAGGGCGCCTTGAGGCTGCGCTGCACGCGGTCCAGGTGAATGAAGGTGGGGGCAACCACCACCTCAACGGTGGTGGGCACAGAGCCTGCAGGGCAATCGCCAGCGGGCAGGTGGGTGCCGGTGGGTGGGTGCACAGGGTGGTGCAGGAACTGGAAAGGCAGGCGGGTGGGTTGAGCAGGAAGGCTGTGCACAGAGATGGGCAGGCGCTGCGGTGGGCAACCGCGGGCGCAGGCGCGCTCCGCTCGCGGCTGCTGGGGGCTGCCGTGCGGAATGGCGTGCGTGGCTTTGCCTGCGCCCCTCCTCTGGGTCAGGCCCCCATTGCTGCTGCCTTGCCCAGTCTCGACAGCTGCAGCATGCACCGCCAATTGCATGCGCTGCTCACGGCCGTCTGAGCTGTCTGGGAAAGCATGGGACAGTGCCGACGGCGCCGGGCAGGGGACTGGCAGGGGACTGGCATGCACGCACCCGCGTTGAGCTCATCCACCAGGGTGGTCACGCTGTCAATGGTGCCATTGCACTTCCAGTTGCTGCAGGGGGGGGAAGGTGAGTTGCATCAAGCCACAGGCAAGTGCCTGCCCCGCGTCGCAGCTGCCGCTGACTGGCGACGGAACCGACCGCCAGCGGGGTAGCCTCGCCCAAGGAGCCTCCTCGGGCCTCGGCGCTCGCCATCGGGCTTGTGCAGCCGCCATCGGGCCTTTCACAGTAGGTTTGAGTGCCGTGGCCCCCTGCTCAGCCGATCTCAAGCCTCACATCATCCTCCCTCTCTCCTCCACCCTGTTATACGCACCCTCCGATGAAAAAGCGCCCATGACCCCGCATCACGACCGCGCAACGCTGAGCGCGCTGGGAGCTGCGCCGCACGGTGGGCAGCTGCACCCGCTGGTGCACCAGCGCCTGGCTGAAGGTCATGGCTGCAATGTGAATGAAACGATCAATGCAGCTGCAGAAAGGACCGATGGCTGCAGCGCGGGCGCTGATGACTGCGCCTGGGTCGCCCCCCTGCTGGGCCGTGCTACCCTCAAGATGAGCCGCCAGTCGAGCAAATGCGCTACTTTTGCCCCGTCCTACAATATCCCCTGACCTCATATCCACTTCACAAATTGAAATCAACCGCGATCGGACGCTTGCGCGGTAGATTCCTGGTCTACCGCCGGGCGGCGGCGGGGTGCTGCCGGAGTGGCACGCTGCCGTTTGGGAGTGCACGCCGCAGCACCGGCGGCCTTCCACAATGTGCTATTCCTTGTGAGTCTGTGTCAAGATGCTGATACGTATCCCAATTGGCAGGAGCAGCTGACTGCGCTGGGCACCGTTGCCCGCGGACCCAGCGGGGCACTGTGGCACTGCCGCGACTGTGCCAGTAGGAGGGGGGTGGCAGAGGTTGTTAAGAGGCTGGGGTCAGCTGAGCAGCGGCCAGCACGCCAGCACCTTAACATTCTGTTTATTATCCAAAATGTCGGCCCAGTGTAATGTCCATGCATGGTGTGGCTTGCAGTCAGGAGGCAGTGTGTGCCCCCAATGTTGTGCGGCGGTGGCCCAGCTGCCGCAGGGGGCAGCCGGGACGAACAGTCATGACAGGGCGTGGGCACTGCTTGAGCGCACTGTGCACCTTTGGCTCTGAAGATGTTGGGACTTGAGATTCTGCAGTTACACACACAGGATAATGAGCACGGGGGGCTCTTCAAGTTCTTATAGACGACTATAGCGACGAACTTGATCAAAAGTAGCTTTCGTGCACTTGCCTGGCGCCAGGGAGGGTTGAGGTTGTGGCTGGAGGGGTGCAGGGCCCCACTGGGGGTTTATTGGCCTGAGTTGGCCGCCCACTTGCACACCACCGGCCAGGGAGGGGTCACAGGAGAGGGTCACAAAACGTCCACGAGGTGCGCTACGCCCGCTTTGCGTTGCTCACTCCCGTGCTCATGCCTTTCCTCTGCAAGGCGGAGGCCTCCCTGCCCGGAACGTGTCCGTCTGAGGTGGCTGCGGCACATGACTCGACCAAGTTGATGACATAAATGATCCACCCATCCACACGAAGCACACACCGGATCTGGTATGATTGCCAGATGATGATTTGCTGTCGGATCTCTTGCGCACGCTGCAAAAAGCAGGCCGCTCGGCCGCTGCTGGGTGGCATGAAATGCTGGATGCTGGCGACATTTGAGTTGCGGACCCCAGGCGCGGGCACAGAGCTCCCCCAAACGCTGCCAAGTGTGCCCATTGAGCACATCAGCAGCGCGGCCAGCCCACAGCCAAATGACAGGCATGGACCCAGGGGCCCAAGTGGCGGGCGTGTCCCAGCAGCCCTGCTGGGATGTGCTGGGGCTGTGCTGGCTGGCTGGCAAAGAGACGCCGGGCCGGCTGGCTGGCTGTTGCCAGCATGGCACCATCTGTTGGCTGGCTGGGGAGGGCCCACTCGGAGGGTGGCCGCTGCACCAGGCGGGGTACCACACAAAGCACACAGCATTCGATGCACCCCCACACGCATGGACACGCGCCACATGAGGGCCCCAGCGCATGGCCCCTCGCAGCGGCCAGCCGGGCACCTCCACAGCAACACTGGCTGCGGCACTGCTGCGTGGGTACCGGAGCTCATGGCAGTAGGCAGGTGCCGACAGGTGCCCACTGCCCTGCACCTCAAAGCCAGCTGGCAAATGTGACGGAGGGACAACCAGCTCCCGCCCCCTGGGCAGGCAGGCAGGCAGGCAGGCAGGCAAGCAGGTACGGCACGTTACAGTGTGGGGCGCAAAGAGGGGAGGCCACGTGGGGGCGACACAGGTGGGTAGGGATGGCCTCTGCAGATGGCCGCCCGGCACGACGCTGCACAGGGTTGTGACGGCCGGCCCAGGAGAGGGGGTGGAGCAAATAGGCAGGCAGAGCATGGGCCCGGGCGGGAAAAGACATCAGTTGTCTGAGCAGAGCGTGATACAGCAGTGGTGGCAATAGGTACAAGGGACGGGGTGGGGTGGGGGGAGTGCGCCTCTCAAAACTGTGCCACCCCAACGGGGGGAGGCCAGGAAAGGGGCCGCAGCGGCCTGGGATGCAGGCAGGGCAGGCAAGCAGGCAGAGAGGGCGGAAGCAGGGGGTGGGCGGGGGCAAATGAAATCCGGCCGTCGGGCAGTGCGCTTCCCCCCAACAAGCTGGGGGGGAGGGGGTGGGATATCAAAGGGGCAGAAGGAGAGGGGGCGGCAGCGGCCAACCACACCCCATGGGGGCAGCCCGGCGCCAGGGGGCCTGTCCTGCCCTGTTGTGTGGATGGGAGCAGGCAGGGGCTTGCGCCCAGAGGGGGCCGGCAGGGGCCGCCATTAGCAGTGCTCCATGCCTTGACGGCCAGCGTCGCTGCGGCAGTCGTGTGGTGCTGTCTCAAGTCTTCTCAAAGCGGGGTGGGAGTGGGTGGGTGGGTGGGTGGGTGGGCGAGGCGCAGCCATGCCTCGCCGCCGCCATCCCTATCATCATGCAGAGTGGAGTGGAGTGGGGCTGTGGGGTGGGGCTGTGCTGCTGCTGCTCCAGGGCTGCAGCTGGTGCTGGTTCTGCAGGCAGCGATCGTCCAGGTGGACGGCGCCCGTGCCAGGTCAGCATCAGCCGCCAGCTCAGCTGGAGCTGGTGCCGTCGCTGCCAGAGCCGCCGTTGCCGCCGCCGGCGGGCTCAATCGTGGCAATCAGGCCGTTGAGGCGCAACGACTCGCAGTACTGCTCCGCCTGGTCCTGCGGTACAGGCGGCAGTACGAGGGCAGTACAATGATGTAAGATGGGGGTGAGCACTGAGCGCCAACGCACCCCCACGCAGCGCCTAGCCTGCCACAGCCCCGCCGCACAGCGCAGCGTGGCACGGCGGCCCGCCGCACAGCACGCCGTGCAGCACGCAGCACCCAGCAGCCGCACCACCCCCGCCGACCGACCTGTGCACACTGCGTGACCAGCGCCAGCCCATTGATGTGTGCCTCCTGCATGATGTTGACCGCATCATCCACAGTGGTGCCTGGCACCACCTGCAGTTACACGAGACGACGGATAAGCGCAGGGGGTATCCAAGCGTCTGAGAATGGACGGGAGATGGCAGGCAGCGGGTGAGCTGGGGGCAGGGCACGGCATGAGTGGTAGCCCCGTAGCCCCCTTACCGGGCCGCAGAGCAGGCAGGCCCTGCACTGCAGCCTGCCTGCCATCCGGGCCCAGTCCCCAGCCATATCCCTCTCTGCCCTACCTTTAGCAGGACTTGCACCACGTACTCCCGCCTGCAGGCAAGATGGCAGCGTGGGAGCCAGGGGGACAGCGGTGGGGGCGGAGGCACGTACAGCAGCGGCGTGCAAGCTGCGCCACGCACTTGTGGTTGCTGCCGCGCGGCAGGACGGGAGTGGGAAGCACCCAGCATGTGTGGCGTGCGTGGCAGGCATGCGCCCACCTCTGTCCCCCCTGCTGCAGCAACCTCGCATGCGCAAGCCCCACACCCCCCTGCTGCTCCAGCACCCACAGCACCGCTACAAATGTGCACTGTTCATCAGCCCGCACCCTCACCGATTGTAAGTGTCGTTGTGCAGCAGCACCCGGTAGGAGGGCGGCCGGCGGCGGCGAGTCTCAAGCCTGCACACCGGCGTGGGAGGGCGGCCGCCCCACGTCAGCAGCGGCAGAAGGCGCAGCGCGGAGCAAGCAGGACCTGGAAGCAGCGGCTTGCTGCAATCTATGTGCCTGTGGTGTGCACAGAGCAGCAGCAAAGAAGCGGTGGGCAGGCGCACCCTTTCTCCTTGCCGGGCAGCAATGAGGGCCGGTCGAGGACGTTGCCGCCAGTGGAGCCGGCGCTGCGGGCCACCACCTCCAGCCGCTGCGCCCTGCCTCTAGCAATGCGACCGGGGCATCGCACTGCACCAGCGCAGCACAAAATTAGCAGGGGAAGCAGAGAGTTTGTGGCAGCAGGGAGAGTGCCCTGTGTGGCGGGCAGTCGCACACCCAGCGGCGACTCCCGCTCTCCTTCCCAGCATTCGGAGCAATGCGTTTCACAACTTAGGAGGCAGGGAGAGTGGCTAGAAGCGCACTGCCACGGCACTTGCCTGTCGGAGAGTTGCAGGCCTCCTTGTTCCAGCCCTTGCACGGCGCCTGCATCAAGGTAGCACCATCCCGAGTGTGAGAACCCCCTGCAGGTGCTCGCAAGCAGGCATCCCCTCCGCGAGCGCGCTCACCTGCGCGCTCTGAGCAGCCACAGCACCGAGCAGCATCCTCCTCTGCTATTCGACCTTGCAGTTGATTGTGCGCGTCAGGCAAGCTGGTCCCCATGTGGGGTAGCGGCGGCCACGCTGGCGGCGGTGCCAGCGGGCAGTGGCGCCGTGCAAGGAGCACTGGCTGAACAATCACTGGGCTCACAGTTTGCTCACCATTAAGAACAACGTGTGAGTGGCGTCCTGTGGGGCCGCCTGAATTTGCCTCGCACATCTGCACGAAAGACGGTGTCGAAAAGGGGCAGCCACTGCTGGCTGCAGGGGACGGTGCTGAGCGAGCAGCTGCCTGCTAGGTCCTCCAGTCTCAAAAATGCATGGTGTGCATCACTAAGAAGCTTTGCAGTTAATCAGTGCACTTGAAGAACCGTCATGCAGCTGCACGCGGCGTGCTCGTGTGGACCAGCCTCCTCACGGGGTGCAAGCAACGGCGGTGGCAGGACCTGCCAGGCTAGCCCCAGGTGGCTACTGGCAGAGTGCAGCCAATCGAGGGCACACGTGTAACACTGTAACTTCCCTGGTCCTGCTTCACCACACCAGCCGCCTTCCGCCATCAATGCTTTGCTGCACTTGGGTCTTATGCCCCTCTTGCCCTGGTCTCCTGTATCAGGCTCCCCTGCTCTCCCCTCATCCCTTCACCCCCAGCCCCCTGCCTGCGACAGGGGCAGGTGTGTGTGACAGCTGCTGGGCATGAACCCTCCTATACCAATGCTACCCACACATGCCAGCCCCCCGTGGTTATAAAGACCGCCACGCTCCTCCAATCGCCCACCAGTTTGTGCCCACCAACACAGTCACCTCAGCCACTGCTTAACCCCCACTGGAAGTGACCTCCCTTGACCCTCACACTGCAGCCAATCCACCCTCTCCGCCACCCGCAGGGTGCAGCCGGCTCCAGCGCCCTCCCCATGCACCCATGCTGTCGTTGGGGAGCACGCTGCTTCCATTCGCGTGCAGCCGGAGCATCGCGCAGCATGCCCAGCCTTCCCACCACGCCCCATCGGTGGCTCTCCCCTGATCATCTGTGTCCTCGGTAGAGACTGCTTGTCAATCCGTCCGTTACATGCACCGTTACATGCAAGTGATCTGTGGGACGCCCAATGTATTCTGTTGATATGCAAGCACCCACGAGTGCGTCCAGAAAGAAGAAGAAGGAGGGCGACACAATTAGGCCCAAGGGTAACAATCACATGCAGTGCGAGGTCAAACATATGTAAAACCGGGGTGGGGTGGGTGCAATGGGGGGGACTTGCGACGTGTGTTGCTCATTGTTGCTGTCCTGTTCAAAACTGGTGCGCTGTGCGGGGCAGAAGCGCAGGCGCTCGGGGGACGCCGTCAAGGAAGGGGAGTGCCAGCTGGCAAGCCAAACAGCGACAGGTCACACAGTGTCAGCACTCCGCTCAAGCTTGCCTCTGCCCCACCCACTGGGGCCGCTGCTGCTGCTGCGGCGGCTGCTGCTGTGGTGGGCGGTACCAGCTGGATTCGGAGGCGGTCTGTGACCACCGGCCCGCCACTGCATGTGAGTGTAACTGTCGACGGCTGCCAGGGATGCAGTGTGACCTCGGGGTGGCACGACGAGGCAGGGGCAGTGATGGAGACAGCCTGAGGGGATGCACCACCTGCCACCAGCCGAACCGAATGAATCCTGCAGCCACACCAGCATGGGCAGAGATGGTGAGAGGTGGCACATGGGGCAGGGGGTGGGACACCGCTTGCCCGGTTGCGGCGTGTGTTTGGAGCAGGGGCAACGGCAGGGATACACAGCTGTTTTCCTGGCCTGCAGCACCCAGGGACTGGGTATAGGCTTGGTTGGCACACTCACTGGTAGGGGCGGTCCAGCAGCACTTCCAACCCTGCTTCGCTGCTGCTGTTGCCTGCTGCTGCCGGCAGGCAGCTGCATGAGTCGCCGTCTAAAAGCGCACTGCCGTCACCGCTGCTGCTGTCGCTGCCGCTGCCTGCCGGGGACTGTGCGCCCAGCACGCGCCACCCCGCCGACGGCTGCAGCTGGTAGCTGGCAGCGGGCTCCAGAGAGGCCGCCAGCAGCTGCACTTCACACAGCGAGGCAAAGCCCTGCACCCGCACAGCCGCTGCATGGGTGGCACCCGGCAGCTCCCACACCACGCTGCTGCTGCTGCCATGGCTTGAGTTTCCAGAGCCTGCGCCCGACGGCGGCGCCTGCCACCCTGCCGTCACCCTGCCCCCGACATCTAGCAAGCTGACCGCCAGGCGGCTCCCCTGCTGGCCTGCTCCCTGGCCCGCTGCTGCTGCTGCAGCTGGCAGCACCGTCAGGCGGACCGCCAGCAGTGGGTAGCTTCCATCCAGCTGCAGCTGCCAGCTGGCATTGACGGTACCACGGGGGGCCTCCAGGCAGCTGCTGCTGTCCCCGTCTATGGGAAGCGTGAAGTAGGGCTGCAGCTGAGCCGGGGCCACTGGGTGTGCAGGCGGCTCCCCCGGCAGCGACTGCTGCATGTGCTGCCCAGGCAGCAGCTCGAGCGCACCCAGCAGCTGCACGCCGCACAGCGAGAGCGGGGCGGGCTGGGCCTGGGGCACTGCCACCGCTATGGTGATGTAGCTCCCTGCATTGAGACGAGGGGAGGAGAGCAAGCAGCACAGGGTTTGAGAGCTGCGGCGGCACAGCAGCACCGCGCATCGCCGCCTTCCCAGGGGTGAAGGCTAAGAAGCGACTGGCACAGCGGTGCAGGCCTGCAGTGGGCCTGGCCACAGTTACCAGCACAGCAAGCACGCAGCGGGGTGGGCATGCTTGGCCAAGGTGCATGGCAGGCACTGCCAGGCCAGCAGCTGCGGCAGGCACGATTGTTCGGCCACCCAAAGCGGCAGCAGCAGCGCAGGGACCCTGCACCCCCACGTCTCCCCATACGCCCAGCTGCAGTAGCAGCATGCAGCGCACCGAGCATGTATTTCCCGCAGTCCACCTCCGCCGGCTGCCCGCCAAGCACAGCAATGCCTGCCGCACACAGGCTGCTGGCTCTGCTGCGCTCCGCGCCCGACGCCAGCAGCTGAGCAGGCGGCACATCGCCCATATACACAGTGAGCTCTGCTGCCGCCGCCGGCACGCACACTGCCCCTGCGCTGCTGCCGCTGCCGCTGCTGCTGCCGCCGGTGCCATCCTGGCAGGCAAAGGGCACAGACAGGCGCAGGCCGCGCACCCAGGCTCCATCCAGCCCTGTGTCAAGCGACCACCAAGGTGCCTGCTCTGCCCGGCTGCTGCTGCAGGTTGGCCGCCCCAGCAGCTCCAGCAGCAGGGGCAGCCCGCCGGCCAGCGCCGCCGCCGCCCCCGCTGCCCCCTGGCTGCTGCCCACGCTGCTCGACTGGCTTGCCACCACGTCAGCTGTGAGGCTTAGAGGGGCTGCCGGCAGCGGTCGCCACCCGCTGCTGCTGCTGCCGCTGCTGCTGCTGTTGCCAGCGGCGCCGGTGGCCGCCGGCGTGGCGGGCAGCGCGGGGGCAACCGAAACGAGCGGCTGCACCTCGCACAGGCACAGCTGCTGCTGCTCTGCTGCTGCCGTGGCTGCCAGGGCAAGTGTCACGTACCGCCCCACCACTGGCGGCTGGCAGGCGAAGGTGTGGAGCGGCTGGTGCGGTGGCAGCGGCAGCCAGGCAGGCTGAGCCGGGGATCCAACCACCCCGCCAGCGCCTCCCACACTGCACCGCTGGTTCTGCTGGTGATCCAAGCTGTCCCCCACCCGGATGTCTACAGCCAGCACCCCTGCCCCTGCCGCAGCTGCGCCGCTGCTGCCGCTGCTGCTGCTGCTGCTGCTGCTGCTGGCGCCGCCAGGCTCGCTGCCAGTGCCGCTGGTGCCTAGCGTGACGGGTAGCAGCAGCCGCACAGCTTCCACAGAGTAGCTGGCATTCAGCTGGCCAGTCCAGAGCACGCGGCCGCCGGCGTCTGGCCCCAAGCATGCGCAGTCTTGCAGGGCGCCAGACAGGCGGCCGTCCGCCGCCAGCGCTGCCTGCTGCCACGGCTCAGAGACCAGCTGTGCAGCTCGCGCAACCACACTGGACACGCTCTGACTGCTGCTCTGCACGCTGATGCTGGCTGCAGATCCAGAGGCGGCTGCTGCCGCCGCCGCCACTGCCTGTGCTGCCGCTGCCTGTGCTGCTGCCTGCAGCTGTTGCTGTTGCACGACTCTAGGAGGCGGCCCCGACTGCCACGCCGCCTCCAGCGCAAGCGCATGCTGCGGCTGCGGCAGCATGGCGGCTGCCGCGGCTGCTGCGTACAGCTGGGGGCGGTGCGCACGCAGCATGGCCTGCATGCGGGCGGCCTGCCCCACCGTGAAGTGCCATCTGCAGGGGAGCGCGGGGGTGCACGGTGGCGTCAAGACTGTAAAAGGCAGGCACAGTACAAGGCAGGCACAGCACAGTGGTGCACAGTTCCTTTGTACTTTGCAAGGCTAGGAACACACACTCCATGGCTCCCAGCCCCCTGAAACGCAAGTGCGCCCCTGGCGCAGGAATAGACGCAAAACACCCATCCACAGGGTGCTCTTATGAAATCTGCGGTTTGGCGACCCTCAGCCCCCTCAACCCTCGAAGGAAACAAGTGTCACTGCATGTAGCCGCTTCTCTCCCTGCTCCCCCACCTGCAGGTGTCATTTGTGAGGTCCATGAAGTTGATGACCGGCACCGGCCCATCCCCAGAGGCCTGGCACACGTGCAGGTCGCCGTCTGCAGGGGCAGGCACGCAAAGGTGATGTTGCTTACAGGCTAGGCAGGGCAGGCAGGGCAGGTGCAGGGCAGCACAGGTGCGAGCGAGTGGTGAGCGTTGGCGCAGGTACGGTCCGGTGCGGCAGGTGAGCTGATGGCCACAAAAGGGTCTCCAGGGACGCACCACCAAACGTGCTCCAGGCTGGGTATACGCTCCGCTAATGGCCCGCATGTGAATGCGGAAGCCCACGCATGCTTTGCACGCAGAGGCACACCGGCACATGCCGAACCAACGGCAGCTGTGAGCCAGCGCTGTCTCATGCCTGTGCCGCAGTCCCCTGCTGCCCACCCACCCACCCACCCACCCAACCGCTCTGCACTGCCCACGCCCACCTTGCTGGCAGCCCGTGTTGGGTGCGTATTGGAGAGGCGTGTCTGCAACTGCATCGCCGTCCAGCTTGCAGCTCTGCTTCTCGTCTGGGAAGGGGTGGGGCAGCCCCAGGAAGTGGCCCACCTGCACAGCAGGCACAGCAGGCGGCCAGCATCACATGCGTGTCTGGCGCCAGCGACCCGCTGGTGCCGAGCTGAGAACAAGCGAAGGCTGAGGCTGCATGCAAAGTCAATGACTGCGTTGGAGTGGGCACGTGCATGAGCCCCAGATGTCGGCCCCCACAACCCCGGCCAGCCCAGCTGATTCTTTGCGGGCACCAAGCGCACCTGGTGCACCAAGCTTGTCCGTGAAAGCCAGAGAGCGCTGCGTCGGAGCAGGATGCTGCCTGCAGCTGCACCCCCGGCGGAGCTGGCCTGAGGGTCGCCTGCGGTGCCACCTCCGAGCACGGCTGCTGCACCCCTGACGCCCCGTGGCTCGCACACAATGACGTGGAGGGCCGCTGGGTCTGCTGGGCTGCTGCTGCTGCTGTCAGTGCCGGCGGGCGCGGCGGGCAGCAGCCGCCCCGCCAGCTCCTCCCACCGCTCTGAGCACTGCTGCACGGTTGCGTCGTCGGCAGCGGGGGCGGCGACGATGGCATCCAAGCGGAAGCGGATGCTCAGGCCGCGGAACGCAGCATTCAGGGTGTGGACCTGCAGGTGGAAGCGGCACTTGGGTGCAGGCGTTGAAGCAAGGTTCCAGTCGCAAGCCGGCCCAGTGATGGCGGTCTGGCTGCGGCACCCAAGGTGGGTGGTGCAGCGCAGCGTGCGCATGCACAGGGTGTTTCGGGCACTGGCACGCACCTGGGCAGCCGCAGCGGGCTGGAACTGCGGTGTCCACGGGTGTGAGCCGCTGACGAGCACCCAGAACACAGTGCCTATCAGCAGCGGCGGCTGGCTGCCCACGGCTGCCTGCAGCTCGCTTGCAGGCAGGGCGGTGGCGGGGGCACCGAAAAGCGATGCCTCTGCTGCCGCCGCTGATGCCACATAGGCATCGCGGCTGGGCAGGGCCACCTGGCAGTCCGACAGCTCCTCTTCCTGCTGCTCCGCCGATGTCCGCACTGCATCCAGTGGCACGCCCTCAGCATCCAGCCCGCCCAATGCACCCGCCGCCTGCTGCTGCAGAAGTGCCGGCGGTGGAGGCGCAGGCGCGCGGCCGCGCGGCTGCGCGGCGTGTAGCGCCAGCGGTGTGGCCACCAGCGCAATCCCCACCGCCAGTAGCACTGCCCCGACCGCTAGCAGGGAGGTGGAGCGGACGGCCTGCGCCTGCACGCAGCAACATGGCTGCTGTTGTTGGCTGGCTGCGGGTGGCGGGCGGCAGGCGCTGGCACAGGACTGACTGGCCAGCTTCCCGGGCCAGCGTCCCGCACCGCAAGTGCAGTCGCTCACCTTCCAGGCCCCCGGCGTCCCATGCCGCCCTGGAAGAGAGGCAGACGCCGGCACAGGCGCAGAGCGCTCTCCGACCAGAAGCTGCGGCTCGCTCTCTCCCCCTTCTCCAGAGGACTCCTGCATCCGACCACGACGCTCAACGGCCCATTGTCGTTCAATTAGGCTGCCGTGTGACGGACACTCGCGTTAGCAGCGGCCAACCCAGGCTTGTCTGTTTCGCGCAGCTTGAAACGGCTGGAAGCGCAAACCACCGCTTGAGACGGTCGTGAGCGGGAGCACGGCCGGGAGCGCTGGGGCGTTGTCACAGCAACTGGCGCCGCCAGCTAGCGGGCGCCGTGCTGGCGGCATCCTGCGGGTGCCAGCATCGTAGGTGCAAATCTGGCATTGTAAAGTTTGGCCTGCCCTGGACTACAGGGCCGTACCTGCGCGGGGGCGATCCAGACGTGGCTGGGGCTTAGCCTGCCACTTTGTAGCAATGGCCGCTTGGCGGGGTGGCCCCGAGTGGTGGAGGCCAGATTGCATTTCATCTGCCAATGCTGCAATGCAGTTTTTGGCCTGCTGCCCACTAGCTGGGCCTGCTGGTTGGCCTGCCTGCCTGCCTGCCTGCCTGCCTGCCTGCAAAACTTACCGAATGCAGAGGGGAAGCAGTGAGGAGCAGCAAGCCAACAGCTCCTGGTTTCCAAGCTAATTGTGGCCTATCAAGGCCAAACATTCAACCCGAGTGACAGATACGTGCCGCGGGGGATGACAGGTACTGAGCACAGGCTTGGGGTCCTTGTGAGACGGTTTATTATAATTGCGAGGCTGGAAGCAGTAGGCGCTGGGAGCATCTCGACTGCACACTGATGCTGCCAAGCTTGGGAGGGTATGAGCTCAGACGGGCGGGCTGATGCCACCGCTCATTGAGGCACACTGGCTGGACCGAGGGCGAGAGGGTGCTGCTCAACTGTGAGCCGCCTCCCCTTCAATAGCGCACCGGCCCGGGATCCCACCAACGGGCCAGGAGCGGTGGGACACCCCCTGCTCAGATGCTGCCAGGCAAGCGCTGGGGTGATGGACACAACGACAGCCGGGGAGGGAGCAATGCTGCGCGATGGTGCATGTATGAATCATGTCCCTCTTTGGCAAGGCAGCGCCACGTGGAATGTCTCGACCTGGCCGGGCCCAGCAGCCACCCTCCCAGGCACGCCAGGCAGCGGCAATTGGGGACGTGCACTGGGCAGCTAGTTGCCATCCTTGAACATCGCTTGCACTGGTATGCCCGTGCTTTCTCCAAGTATCCTAATGCCTGCGGCAACTCGAACGGAAATCTCAATTGTAAACCCCTGTGGTGATCCGTTGTGGGCGGGACCGCCTGCCGCTCTGTGCGAGGCAGCAGTACCTTGTGCACTCTCCCACCGTGTCCAGCTGTGTTGCTTTCTGGGTTGTAGATTCTACAATGTAGACCGCTGCGCTTGGGCATATTATAGGCTACAGCCACCGGAAACTCGAAAGGGCAGCGGAACACCCCAGTGTTGCACTTTAGATTCGGTCTCCTCCAAGGCCCGGCAAATTGATTGTGGGTTGCGAAGGAGCAAAACAGAGGGGGACAGAGGCAGAATTGCGCTGCACTGGGATCCACCGAATCCCTCGTGCGTTGCGTGAAGCGCGGCTGCGTGAAGCACATCCGCTCTCGTGAAAGCTGTTGTTCGCAATCTCAAGTTCTCATCATCATCCAGACAGTAAAGCCATCGGCCCCGAGAGTGCACTCCCCAGACCTCCCTATCGCTCGGCACCCGCGGCACCTCACGTGGCATCGTCTGGTGCGGTCAAAGGATACAGAAAGACGTACTGAGGGCAGACAAGGTGGGCTGGCGAGTGCGGGACGACGAGGGCGACGACAGCCTGGGCATGCCGGTCCGCAACATTTCGCGCGCTGCTGGCCTCCTTGCGTCCTCTGTGCTGACGTCTGTCGTGTCGGGAGCGCATAAATCACCCTATGCATGTTCGATCGCTGCAAGAGCTTCAGGCACCGTCTCTGCCCTGCCTGCCGAATAGCTTCTCCGCCTCATTCCTGGCCGCCACCACTTCCTCCCGACTCCCCGCCCTCGCAGAGTGCAACATGAGCACATGCAGTGCCACTCACGACCCGCAGGTGAGCCGGCAGGGCCGCTGGCAGGCCCAGGAGGGCTGGGCCGAGTGGCCGGTGGCGCCCCTTGGCTTCCCCCGCTTGTGCGTCAGACAGCGGCCATACTTTACCTTCAACCCAGGTCCATCTTGGGGCCATGCATGCACTGCCAGTTGTGCCCATACGGTTGCGGAACTGCCTCCAAGCCATCAGCAGAGGCTGGCAAGCCTGGCACCGCCCCGCCCCAGCCGTGTACCGGAAGTGCGGCGCCACCTGTCCCCGACCCACCCTGTGCGCGGCCCCCACCCCTGCAGATCGGCGCGGCCACCACGCAAGCCCGTGGGCTGCCACCGGTGCATGCAGGCTCCCCTATGTCGTGTGACGCCGCCGTGGCGCCTCCCACTCCTGGGGCGCTCGCTGGCAGTGCCGCCGCCGCCGCCGCCGCTGCGGCGGGCGATGCCGTCAACGGCCAGCACCACCTGCTGCGGCACGTGCTCTCCGCGGAGCAGTGCAGCGATGCGCTGAAGCACTTTGGCACGGCAGACTCCAAGGCGGCGGCCCGCATGGTCAACCGCATGAGCCAGCGCGAGCTGCGGGACATGTTTGCAAAGGTAGGGTTCTTGCCAAGGTTGGGAACCAGGGCGGGGGCGGGCAGGAAGTATGTGCCAGCTGGCGCCAGCTGGCGCCGCACGGCCCGCCTGTCGAGGCTGCACCGTCCAGGGCGGGCCTGCCATCGTGTGCAGGTGGGGGCGGCGCGCCCGGCTGGCTGAGGGATACCCTGCGTTGGTAGATACCCCCTCGCTGACGATGTGTCCGCTCGGCCTGCCTGCGTCAAGCCACGCTGCCTGCCCCTGCCACTCTCACCTCCACCCCCCGCTGCCTTGCCCCTGCCCCCTGTTTCCCCGCAGGTCTACACCGTGCACACCAACTCCAACAACAACACCTGGCTCAGGCGCAAGCTTCTGGAGGCCGTGGGTGCCAGCCGGCGGTTCTATGCGGCAGCCAACCGCACGGGGCGTGCCAAGCCGCGGCGCACGGCCGCCGCCTGCGCTGGCGGCGACGCCCACCCCGGCGCCGCCGCCAAGCCGCGCGCCCCCAAGGCCCCCGCCTCTGCCGCCGCGGCGCACGACCCGGCTGGCGAGCCCATGCAGCGGGCCAGCGTGGCGACGCTGCCCAGCAGCTCCCGCGCGCACGGCAACCAGCAGCCGGCGGCGCACCAGCCGGCGCACAGCACCCACCACATGGCGCCGCCCGGGCCGGCGCTGCCGGCGGGCAGCCCGCGCGCGCTGACGCAGCGCCTGCGCCGCGGCGCCGCCACCGGCGGCAGCGCCACCAGCCTCGACTCCCACGCGCCCTACCACCACCGCTACCTGCACCACACAGGCTCCTTTGGCGCCTCTGCCCAGGGGCACTCCAGCGAGGGCGGGGCGACGAGCAGCGAGGGCAGCGACGGCCACCCCTGTGCGCTGGCCCCCCACCCCAGCTTCGACTGCGCCTCCCCCACCTCTGCCTTTGCCGCCGCAGCGGCGCAGCACCAGCAGTTCCAGCACCAGCAGTACCAGCAGCAGCAGTACCAGCAGCAGCAGTACCAGTCGTACCAGCAGCAGCAGTACCAGCAACAGCTGTACCAGCAGCAGCAGTACCGCCAGGCGCCGGCTATCTCCAACGGGTGAGCATGCGGGGCAGTTGGTTCAAGCAAAGGATGGTCACGAAGGACGGCGGCACGCTTTGCCTGCACGCCGAGGGGCACATGCCGGCTGAGGGCTGAGCATAGCGCCACCGGCAGTGCTGTGGTTTCTGCTGGCTGGCCCTCCGACACCCCCTGCCCTTCCTCCTCCCCTCCCCTTCCCCCTCCTCACCAAGCAGCCACTTGCCTCCTGCCTGTGCCTGCCCGCCCCTCTCCCTGCTGCAGGAGCAACAGCAGCCTGCAGAGCACGCAGTTTGGTGGCGCGCGCGCGCCGCTGCCGCAGCCCGGCCTCGGCCTGGTGCTGCCGGGGGTGCCCGTGGCTGCCAGCAGCGACGCCAAGCCGCCCCGCGTCAGCTCCTTCAGCACGCTGGCAGCCCTGCTGGGCAGCCCTGCTGCGCCTGCTGTGCCCGCCGGCGATCCCGCCAGCCAGCTGGCCACGCTGCAGCCGGGGCCCAGCGCCGACCTGGGAAGCCTGTGGGGGCCCACCCCCGACCCCGCCCTGCTGCCGGCCAAGCTGCCCGCCGAGGATTTCCTGGCCTGGGCTGACTGGGAGCTGCCAGCCCTCTTCTGAGGGGCGCCGAGGGTTCCATTTCAACCCGTTTAGAGGGGGCCCGTTTAGAGGCCCCCTTGAGAGGCGCCTACTGCAGCCCCCCTGTGCTGCGGGCGCAATTGCGTCACAAGGCGCCTGCCCCCGCAACCCTGCCCCCATCATGCCCCACCCTCCCCTTGGAACCACGCGGCATGCGGCGCGGCCAGCCGGCCTCGCGCCGCCCAGCCACCACCCCTGCGCCCCGCCGCCCGCGCGCCAACCTCACGACGCCGCTTGTGCCCCGCTCGGGGAACGCACACCCCGCCCGAACGAACAAATGAGCGCTGCATGTTCTTTCCCCTTGCTTCCCCCGCTTGCTCTTCTTCCATCTTTCGTGTGCCTCCCCGCCTCCCCTGCCTCTCCCCTGTGCCCGCTCGCTCTCACACCTCCCAAGGTTGATGCCCACTGAACCAACTCAGTCGGCCAACCAGCATCCTGCCACGAAACCAACAGCATCCTCCCACCATGCAAACGCCCCCCCGCCCCCCTTGCACTTTCGAGCGCGTCAGCCTCCGACTGTCAAACCAATGAATGACTCCCTCCCTGCAGCTTCTGCCCTGCCCTGCCCCACTGCTTGCTCAGCTCTCTTGGGACCCCCTGGCTGCTCCTATCTCATTGCACTATCCAGTCGGTTCTTTCCCCCCTGCCCCTCACCCCCCTGTCCCTCGGTGCCTATGGCCGGCCACATCCCACGTGTATGCTCCGGCTGGCCCCACCCCCCGCATCAAGACACCACAACTTGCCCTTTTGTTGCCGGGCGCACAACCCGCGCCTGCACCTCCCTTTTCCTCATGCTGCCTGCCCCCTGCAACACAGGGTGCGAGACTGTCTCGTCCCACCTCTCGTCCCACCTTGTCCCCAGACCCCCACCCCCCTCTCTCTCCCCTGAACCAAACCTACGGCGGCGCGCGTGGCGGGGCAACCCCGCGTCCCTTGCCCCCCCGCACGCTCGGCGCCAGTTTCGTTTGATGCGCCTGTATATGTGGTATATGTATAGGCGCATCTGCCCTCCTCCCTGCCAGAATCGCTTCCCATGATGATGATGTATTGCTCCCCCCCCGACCCCTCTCTCACTTCCAGCACTCAACCCCTCCCCAACCTGCCTGCGGTGCCTGCCGGCAGCAGCGCCCGGTGGCCCTCCCCGCACGCCCCTGCCCCTTGCTTGCGTCACGTGGCGGCCAGTGCAGCCGCCCCTTGCCCCCTTTGCCATGTGTCTTGCCGTCTCTGCTCTGTCCTCTCGCACACACCTGCCCCCTCTCTCCTTGCTTGCTTGCGGCCTCCAACCCAGCCTTGGCCCTCCCCCTTGCCAGCCAGCTGCACATTGCCAGCTGGCCCTCTCTCCTGTGCCCCCAACCCTACCGCGTGCCGCCTGTCACCCGTCAACATCGGCAACATCCTCTCTTCCCGCGGCGTGCCCGCCCCCGTTGTCAGCCCCACCTCATTGCTGCTGCCTACCAAACCATACTCGTCTGGAGCGGAACCCAACCCACCCACCCCGGGCACCCCCCGAGAAACAAACCTGCAACTCTCGCGCCCACCCCTCATCTCACACACATACACACCACACGTGCGCGCACACACACACACGACACCACAACGCCCCCGTCTTCCCAGCTTCCTGTCCCCCTGCGTCCCTGTTTTTTTCCCGCCACCGATACTGTGGCACAGCAGCGACGGCTGTGCCGAAAGGCTGAGCAAGCCCACCCTGCTTCTGCTTTTCCACCCTAGCTATCCAAGCGAGCAGCTCGCTGTAACACACTGCAAGTGGTGAACCGTGAGCGGTGGCTGGGTCGGCAGCCGGGCGCATGATGCACAGTTTTGGCACTGACTGCTAGGGAAAGAAGGGGTAAATTTTTGTGTGGTTGCACTGCTGAGCAGCGGCAGCCGTGCTGTGGCAGATGTCAGCTGCAATGCTAGCAAGCGGGAAGGAGGGTTGAGGAGCTGGCGGGGTTGAGCTGGCTGGTGCACTGTGACGGGCTCGAGCACTGCTGCTGCCCAGGGGGGCTGCTGGCATTCAGCCTAAGACGCCTTTTTAGAACAAGACAGGAGCAGTCTCAGGGTGCCTGTGGCGTGGGCACACCGGTGGCCCTGCGGCACATGCGGCTGTGGCGCGGGCGGCAGCAGCGGTGGGCGCAGCACCTTTTGCACCCTCGTCGCACAGCCTAGTTGGTCTCGTTGGTTCACATAGCAGGAAGCAGTACGGACACCCCTACAGTGCTGCCACTGCCTCCTGGGGACGACCACATGACCTTGCTGTGGCGTGGGGCGGTTCCATGTGTCGCACGCTGTGTCAAATGGCACGCACATGCACGCGTGGTGGCATGAACAACATGGGCAGGGTCTCAAACGGCACGGTGCAGGCAGGCAGCGGCGACCGGGGAATGAAAGGTGCAGTGTCGGCGGGGACGCCTGGGGAGGCGGAGGGTGGGGTGCGAGCTGGCAGCACACGAAGGGCACGCACAGAGGTGTGGCAGGAGGGCAGACTCGTGTAAGGACGACAGGCGCGGCTGAGTGGCGCAACCAAAACAGGTACGGTACATTCCAGAGGAAATGAAATGGCGCTCGCATCGCGCTTGAAACATGGGTAGGACGCACACAGGAGGGACGCGGAAGGAGCGCACGCATGGCGTTTACACAGACAGGGTGCAGCCTGAGAGGCGGCGGCGGTGCACGTGCACCAACCTCCACTGCTAGGGACGGGATGCCTACTAGGGTGGCACGTGTAGAGGTACAACGCTAGCGCATGGCCAACAGCTGAAAATCGGGACCGGGCAGCCAACTGCCGCCTTGACCCGGGAGAGGAGGGCAGGCGGGGGGAGGGGATGACTGAGTGGAGGGTGTGCCATGCGGAATTGCGTGGAGGCCCAAGCCAAGCCCCGCCACCCTTTCAGGCCGGCAGGGAACGCAGCGGCAGCAGGAGGTCGAGCCGGACATGTGGTGGGTAGCAGAACAACGGTAAGGCAGGGTTTATGCCACCCTTTCAGGCCGGCAGGGAACGCAGCGGCATTGGAAGGTTGAGCCGGACAAGTGGTGGGTAGGAGATTGTGTCGGTTAAGAGAACAACAGTGATCAAGGCAGGGTTGATGTGCGAGGGTCGTGGGCTTGGTGAACAAAAGGTGGAACGTAGAGACTGATGCAGGTTGGCAGCAGGTACATAGGAAAAAGGTGTACAGGGGTGCAAGGCTTGAGCAAAGGGAAGCGTTCAGCTGGGCTGCATGTGGAGGAGATGGGGTGGAGGGGCGGCCATGGACGCGCGAGCATCACTTGGTCACCTTGCAGCTGCATCCCTGCCATGGCTGCATGGACAGGCACGCGCTCAGCGGCTGCCGCCTCCCGCCTGTCGGGGCTGCCGGCCAGCCAGCCACGTACGGCGCTGCAGCTGCTCAGAGCGGTACAGCTTGAAACAAACTACTGCCAGGCACACCAGCAGCAGCGCGGGCTGCCACACGTGGCAGAGGCGCGCGCCGGCAGCGGATGGCAGGTGCGCCGGGGCACCGGTGGGCGCCGGCGCGCACCGTGCCTTGCGCGACAGCGACATCAGCCACGGCACCGCCCGAGAGAGCAGCACGTAGCCCTGCTGCATGTTGGCGTTGCTGCACACCATGCCTGTCGTGCTCAAAGACATGCCTGCCACTGCCACAAGCATGGGCAGCAGCCAGCTGCAGCGGTGGGGAGGGGCGGAGCAGGGCAGAGGGAGCCTGTCAGCAGGGCTGGGGGGCACAGGACACCTCTCAGCGGCACTCCCCGGCCAAGTTGGGAGAGCACAAAAGTGCTGCACCATACGGCAGGCAGGTACCCATGGAGGCTGCAGACGCGACTCAGCAGCGGCCGCTGCAGTATGGGCAACGCTGCTCTGCCGCGGGCGGGCCGCTGCCTCTGGGTGCGCGCACCTGAACGGGCGGACAGAGAAGGAGCTGTAGACTACGAGCCACACAGCACCGCTGCCGCTGGCTGTGAGGGCCAGAGCCCGGGTCGGGGAGTCGGCGGCGGCGCCGGGGACTGGGCGGAAGATGGCGTCGAAAATCACGCTTGCCACCGCGGCGGACGCCAGGTCGGCTAGCGTCGCAAGGGAGTAGCGCAGCCTGCAAGCGGTGGCAGTCAACAAGGTGAGCAAGGGTGACTGTGCAAGCAGAAGTTGATTCGTGAACAACCCTAATAAGAACCAGCCCCCGCCTGGCGCCTGCAGTACCGCCGGCAGCCGGCGGTCAGCAGCGCCACCTCCACCCCCTGGCGGCTGTTCGCACGCGCCCGCCCGCATGTGCATCGTGCCTTGGCCTCGCACCGTGGCACCCTCTCACCGCAGCGACGTTTCGGGCGGCAGCGCCCACACCACCAGGCTAGGGAAGGAAACGAGCAGTGACCAGACCGCAGACGAATACTGGCCGGCTGCTATGCCACGCGACGCGCTGATGGCCCAACTCATGAACCGAACATACTGCCAGTTGCGGTCGTGTGAGAGCATGAGCGAGGCACGGTGCCGCCGGAAGGCCTCCTCCTCAGGGGGCCCGAAATCCGTGCAGAGCATCGTATCGGCATGCGGATTGTGGGAGCGGGGCGGGGGGGCGCAACACCTCAACACCCTAAGGAGCCCCAGGGCGCCACCTGGCGGCGAGCATGCGGCACTGCCCGGCGCTGGCAGCGCACTGGCAGCACTGCACTGGCAGCGGCCACATCACTGTGGCGCTGTGTTGTGGAGGCACAGCACTTGCAGTCACAGTGGGACATGTGGGTGTGCTGGCCCTCTGTACTCACACCCCTTCGTACACACGTGCATGCCAGCCGTGGTGGAACAGGCTACAGGTGCCCAGGCTGGAAAATCCTAATAAAGATGCTGCCCTGGTGGGACGCTTGCACCCACACGTAGACCTCGGAAAGTTGGGTGTGGATTCGGGGGTGATGACGGAACATTGCAGAGTTGTTGGTTCATGCAACGTGGAGCAATGACGGTGGAAACAGACTGGCACTCGCACAGTCGGGAACACGAGTAGAGACGGTGTACGGCGGCTGGCAAGCAAGCGTGCGGGTGGGTGGGGAAGGGAAGACTGCAGACTGCATGGGACATGCACCCATTCGATTGGTGGTGGAGGACTTGACGCCAATGGAAAGTAGAGCTGAGGGTTGAGGTGGCTAGCGCAAGTGTACCATGCGTGCCGAGCATCCGCTTCAGGTTTGTGCTGCAGGGCCGTGTGCTGCTGCTGCAAAAAGGCCGGGGCCATCTGATGTTGCTTCTTGACCGCGTCCTAATTCGCAACAGGAGCACAGATCATTGTATGGTGCAACTGATGTTTTTATTTTGCCTTAATCCACAAGCCTCAACCTGAAGGCACCCGTGCTGCGCCATGATGTGGCGGCAGCAGCGGCGGCGGGGGCAGGCGTTCATTTGGAGACGATCCTGCTCTGCATGCATTGTTATCACCTAGTAACGCCACTATGCGACTTTTTGCGCTTCCACAAACGGCCCAAGAGCGCGGCGTTCATGTCAACTTGGGTGTGTGTGTGTGTGTGTCGCCACGCGATCAAGCAATGCGCAAACCCGCAGCCGGGGGCATCGCACCGGCTCTGCAATCGCCGAGTCCGCAGCGACTTGCTGCCGCCTGCCGCCGCTGCCGCCTGCCGCCTGCCGCCAGTCGCCTGTTGCCTGCCTGTGCTTGCTCGACTCCCAATCCCGCCTAACCCTTCACCCCTGGGCAAGCAGGGTCCAGCTTCTACCGCCCCCAATCCTGCTTCAGCCGTGACCTAGCCGTTCTGTCAGCCGTGGTGCATCGCCGCCAGCAGTGGCAGCATCTGCAACAGCGGCACGAGCGGGGGCAGGGCGGCGATGGGCCGCCCCCGGCGCTGCCGCCGCTGCATGTTGCCGACTTGATGGCCGGAAGCGGCATCCGCTCCATGCGGTACCTGATTCAAGCAGGGGCAGACCACGGTGCGTGCGGGCAGGTTGCAGCAGCAGCGGTGGTGTGGCAGAGTGCTGGGGTTGCATGCTGGTGGGCAGGGTGCCTGCCCTTCTAAGCTCCCACCCGCGTGGGCCCATCACACAGCATGCCCTCTTGGCAGCCCTCCCCGCATGGCCGCTGCGCTGCACATTTGCTGACCTGCACATTTCTGGCACAAACACACCTACCCGGCTGGCTGCAGTGCTGTGCAACGAGGGCAATCCAGCCAACAATGCTTGCCTGGAGATCAACCTAAATGCAGCGGCAGATGCAGTGGCTCACGCTTCCGCGGCGGCGGCGGCAGCGGCGGGCGGCAGCGGCAGCGCCAGCCCGGCCGCCGTGCACAGCGCCGCCACCCCCGCTGGCGGCAGGCAGTGGCGCTTGGAGGAGCGGCAGGAGCAGGGCGGAGCGGAGCATGAGGCGGGGCTGCCGCTGTGTGAACTCGCACACGAAGAGGCCGCCAGGTGAGGGAGTTGCACTCACAGATGATTGTGTTTGCATACTGTGAGCACGTGTCTCCGCCCAGCCAACAGTCCTGGGGGTGGCGCTCCAGAGCTGCTGACCCCTGTCGTGGTGCCGTGTACCCTTTGAAACCAGTTTCCCACCAATTTCCTCGGCCGCTTGACCCTGTGTGAAACCATGGCCGCAGCCTGCTGGCGCGCTGCCGCCTGGAGGGGCGCTTCTTTGACCTGATTGACTCAGACAGCTTTGGGGCGGCCCAGCACTGCGTGGGGGCCGCCCTGGATGCTGTGCGCTACGGCGGCCTCGTCTGCCTCACTTCCACCGCAGGCAAGTGTGGCAGGACAGGGCGCAAGCGGCCCGTGCTGGCGCGCTTGTCGGCTGCCTGCGCGTGTGTTTTCAGAGGGCAGGGCAAGAGAGGTTGCACAAGGCTGCACCAATGTGATGCATTCCACCGCTGACGCTGCTTTTTGTTCGCCCTGCCCTCCCCGCCTGCCCTGCCCTGCCCCTGCCCCTGCAGGCACCATCGCTGGCGGGCGGGACCCCGCTTCCGCCGTGGCTCTGTACGGCCAGCACCTGGCGCCCATGCCATTTGCAAATGAGCAGGTGAGCAGCAGGAGCAAGAGTGCAGCAACCGTGTTGGTTGCAAATTGATTTACCCACGCAGCGCTGAGAGAGAGACCCGACCTCAACCAGCCGTGTGAGCGGCTGGAGGCTGCAGCACAGCACAGCACAGCTCAGCTCAGCCATGACCGAAACCCATAGCCTCGACGTTGTGCCCCACAGCTCGCCATGCGTGCCGCAGCATAGCACCTCGAGGTTCACACGCCGGTAGGAGCAGGGTTCTGTGAAACCTGAACCCTAACCCTCTCTGTGGCCCGGGCGCTGCCCCGCTGCAGGGCCTGCGCATGCTCATTGGTCTGGCGCATCGGGAGGCGCTGTCGCGGCGGCTGATGTGAGTGTGGCAGGAGGATGGCAGGGCGGGAGACAAGAAGACACATGCCGATGTGGCTGGGCGGCACTGCATTACCCTGCCATGGCTTCCCCCGTAGATCGTGCTTGCTTGCCGCCTGTTCGCTGGCTGCTCCACAGGCCTGCCTCCCGCACACACACCATCACACCTGCGCACTCTTCCGCCCACTCACCCACCTCCCTGCCCGCAGCGTCACACCCATGTGGAGCCTCTACTCTCCGCACGGCCCCGTGTTCAGAGCCATGCTGCACGTCACCCGCCAGGGCAGCCAGCGACTGCCGCAGCAGCAGAAGCAGTGGCACCAGCAGCAGCAGCGGTACGGGTATGTACTGCACTGGCCAGCCAGCGGCGAGAGCCGCGCCTGCTCCTGGGAGGACCTGCCCGGGGCGCTGCTGGCTCCAGATCCCGGCACCGCTGGCACCGCTGGTGGCAGCAGCAGCAGCAGCAGCACAAGAAGCAGCACAAGAAGCCGCAAAAGCAGCAAAAGCAGAAGCGAAAGCAGCGGTTCTGGCAGCGGCCCGCCGCTGCTGTCGGGGCCGCTGTGGCTGGGGCCGCTGCACGACCACCAACACCTGCAGCTGCTGCACCAAGAGGCGGCTGCCCGCGGCTGGCTGCAAACTGGGGGCGGGGGGGTGGCAGGAAATGGAGCTGCAGCAACCGCGGGCAGTGCGCCGGTGCTACCTGCGACCCGCAAGGGCAGCATTGCCAGCCTCGGACTGCTGCTGGAGCTGCTTCTGGAAGAGGCGGCTGCAGAGGCTGAGGGGGAGGCGGCGGCAGCAGCAGCAGCAGCGGCAGGGACCGAGGGAGATGCAACAGCAGCAGCGGCAGAAGGGGCCCAGGGAGAAGCGGCAGCAGCTGTGGCACCGGCAGCGGCAGCAGGGGCCCCGCCGGCCCACCACCTGCCTCCCTGGTTCACTCGGATGAACGACGTTAGCCGGGAGGGGCAGCTGGTGGGCGCACCCTCACGCGTCGCCCTCGCAGCAGAGCTGCGCCGCAGGTGAGCAGGACGGTGGCTCTCCAATCGTGTCGGAGCTGGGTGGGTGCGGCAACGGTTGCAAACACTTGTGCGCTTCATCCACACTCTGCGCCGCTGAGCGCAGCCGACTGCAGGGTCCCCCTGACTGCACACAGCAGCCCACTCTACCGCCGACTGTGACTCACAACCCTCACTTTTCTGTGCTCCTCCCTTTCTTGCAGGGGCTTCTTGGCAGCCAGGAGCCACGTGGACTCTTCGGGCCTGAAGACCAATGCGAGCATGAGTGATGCGGTGGCGGCAGCAATCAGCGGCCTGGGGATCCGCAGCCGGGCGGCCGAAGGCCGGGTGCCAGCGGCAGGGGAGGGCGTGCATTCTGTGCGGGAGGAGTAGGCCTCATCTTTCTCTTGCAGAAGAAACTTACTCTCCAGTAAACTGCAAGAATCAAGGATTGCTGCTGAGCGCAGGCAGACGTGCAGAGGGAGCCAGGCTGTCCTGGCGGGCCAGCGGGGCAGCGGAAGAACCGGCGGGGCATGATCAGAATGACAGGAGGCCCAGGCGTCGGTTTCCCTTGCTCTTGTATATCGACGTTCCACATTTCGGACCAGGATGGACCTGCCACTGCCCGAGGAGGTGCAGGCGCAGCTCGCCGGTTTCGGGGTGCGCGCTCTCATATGCTCGTGCGCCGCCAATTTGATTTGCATTACACCTGCAGCTTGGTGCCGCCTGGGCTCGGCGCATGCACCACTACCTCACTCACGAGCTGCCCCAATCCCCCCTCGCTCTGCAGGAGCTGCTGGATTTGCTGGAGAGCAAGCTGCAGCCCTTCGTGGCTCCCGGAAGCGGCGAGGCGCTAGCCCAGGTGCACGACTTCCCTGCCGCGCCGCCGCCGCCGCTGCCGCCCGCTTCTGCCGCCCGCAACGCCTTGCCTCCTGGCCCCCGCCAACCCTGGTGATCTTGCTTGCACCACCTGTGCAGCTGGCGCCACAGAAGCGAGCCCAGGCACAGCTGGCGCTGGCGCAGGCGACAGCTGCGCTCTACCAGCTGTACTTGAAAGCCAGCGGCGTGGACCCCGCTGAGCACGAGTCGAGCAAGGAGCAGGTGCGGGGCGGGGGCAGGGCGACGCACTCCAAGCAGGTGCAGTAGAGTGGCGCAGCTGCTGCTGCCTCCCCACAGGGGACACGGGTGTGGTGCTGACGTGGCTCGAATGTTTTGCTCACCCGCAGGACCGCCTGAAGCAGTACTCCAAGCGGGGTGCAGCAGGGTGGTGCAGCTGCTGCTGCGTCCCGCCAGGGATACCGGTGTGGTGCTGACGTGGCCCGTATGTTTACATTGAGCGCAGGACCGCCTGAAGCAGTATGACAAGAAGGTGCGCAAGGTGGCGGCGGAGAAGGAGCTCCGAGAGTCCAAGCGCAGCATGGAGGTGCGCCGCCGGCCTTCTGCTGTACCTATTTAAGGATTGTTCTGTCGGCTGTGCTCAGTGCGTGCTCCTCAGTGGGGTGTACAGTGGGGGTTGGAGGTGGAAGGTAGCCGGGGCTGCTGCATGTGTGTGTCGGTGTGCTGGCGATGTCCTGCCCGGCGCGTCGCAACGCGGGCTGCAGACGAGGCGCAGTGCCTGGACGTGTGCTTGATGGTGTGTGCGTGGGAGGCGGGGCTGCATGTGCCTCGCAGAATGCGCGATGCATCTGCGAGTGGCACTGGGCTGGGCGCTGTTTGTTGTAAGAAGCAGGTGCCTTGCTGTTGGGCAAAAACTATTGACACCTGTTGAGCAATGTTGCAGCTGCAGTAAATGTGTTGCTGCAGTACATGTATCGCGGCAGTAAATGTGTCATGTTCACGTGTGATGCACACCTGCAGGTCAATGTCACAGCTGTCAATCGGTTCATATCAGCCGCGGTCCCCGACCTGACTCGCGAGCAGAAGGCAGCACTGGCGACGGCGGGGCAGGCGGCGGCGGCGGCGGCAGCCAGCGCGGGAAAGCGCAAGGTCGCAGCGGGCGGGGGCGGCAACGGCAGTGGCGGGGCGGGGGAGGATGCGGAGGGAGCGGCAGCTGCTTTCCTTCAGGAAACGATGGCAGAGCTGCAGCAGCCCCCTGCAAGCGAGCAGAAGAAGCGGAAGAAGGGGACGCCTGCCAAGTAAGGGTGCCGAGGCACCCTGTTATACCCCCGAACCCTGGCTGTAACCCATGTGACCCGGCCAACTTCAAGCCTGGTCACGCCTTTCAGAGTGCAACCTACACCTGCCACACAGAGCAGAGACGATCGGCACGGTCACTCAACGGAGCAGTACAACCGCACTCTTGCCCTGGCAAGACTTTGGCTCTTTCTGGAATAAAGGAAGGCACTTTTTGCAGCCCTGCACTCATGGCTGCTGCCCATCAGCAGGGCACCGCCGGCACCACCAGGCACGAGTGCGCAGCTGCACAGCACAGCGGGCCGCTGCTTGCAACCTGCAGCCTCATCTCAGCCCCGCGCAGCGCTGTGCTGCCACCTTTGCAACTATGGGATATGGCAAAGTCACAAAAGGTGGGTAGGGATGCAGTTGGTCGGTTGGTCAAGCAGGAAGCGGGCAATCAAGCGTGGGAGCCCACAAGCAAGGCAAGCGTGCACAGCAGGAAGCGAGACATCATGTGGCAGCGGGGGGAGGTGGGAGCGACAGTGGGAAGCAGAAACAGGGCGAGCCAGCTGCGCCTCAGCAGCTGGAACGGAGAGGTAGTTGGCACGGTTGAAACGGGGACAAGTGCGGGCAGGGTGAGGAGGCGGGACGGGCTGCCGGGCAAGCGGTGACGAGGCAGGAACCGTTGGCAGCACCCCGCCCAGGTTGGCGCGTTGCACCCATCATTTGCTGTTCTTCGCTGGAGCCTTGCCGTTCTTCCCGTAGCTCTGCACGGCAGCAGGGATTCAGGCAGTTGGGGCTTGTCAGCAGCAGTTGGGCCTGGTCGAGGGAAGCCAGTTCGGCCCCCGCAGGCGCTGGCGCTTCCAACCGCCCTGGCCGCCAGTTTTCCATCCAGAGGTCTGCCCATCATTCCCCATCGGACTGTCAATTATCTACCAGGCTGCCACTCATGCAGAGGTCTGCTCACCTTCTTTCCAAAGGAGAAGGGCACATAGCGGTACTTGATCATGTGCTGCAGGCGGGGAGCAGATGGAAGCGGAGGGAACACAGGATAGGGTGTAAGAAGCAGCGGCGGCACTACAATTGCCTGCCAGGGCGGCTATGCGCCGCCACAGCTAGCCCTTGCTAACCCCCTGTCAACGGGCGCGTGCATCCCAGGCGTCACCCCAACCGCCACAACCACACAGGTTCACCGTAAACATACGCACCATGATCTGTCGCTTCATTGTCACAAAGAAGAGGATGAACCTGCGGGCCATGGGTGGCACAAGAGGGGAGGGAAGGGGTGATGAACAGAGCAGAGGCGCCTCTGCATACTCAGCTCTACGTCCCAAGCCACGCCCTCTAACAGCAGTTGCTCAAATTCGGCACCACCGTCACAGCATTACAATGCATGCGTGTGTCACATTCAAGAGGAGGGTGAAGGGCGGCACGTGCGAGCCAACCCAGCCAGCCAGGCGCCCACACAGGCACCCTGTTTGCGTGTGCGCCAGCGTTGCCTGCGTCCACCCCCGCCCGTTCCCGCACTCTCCCCCTCTTTGTGCCCCCACGGGTTCAAGACTCACCAATAGAACACGAGGACGGGCCAGAACACAGGGACATCAGTGAACTTGAAGAAAGTGGCCGTCAGCGCCAGCAGCAGCGCCTTGAAGCTGTTCCACCTGCACGGCGGGAGAGGCGGGACGCGCTGGCATGAGCGCTACACGCGGCTGACCACCCCTTGCACTTCCGATTTCACACATCTCTGCCGAGAAAAATCTGCGCAAGCAGCAAGCAAGCCACCGGTGCGCACCGTGTTGTTTCCCCGCGCAACTGCACACTACTGCACCCAGCATCGTAAAATACACGTCTCTGTGCGCGGGAAAGCGGCGCAGTGGGTAGCACCCTCCAGCGCCCATGTTAGCCTGCCCACCCGCGCGCCACTGGCTGCGCAGGCACGCCGCTGCCTGCCCTGCCTGCCCCTGCCCACCCACCAGAACTTGAACTCCGGCAGGCGCCGCACAAAAGGCCTGAACTCCTCATCCGCCTTGCTGGGCAGCGTGGGGCCCTCCAGCTCCGGATTGACGGCGGGCCTGCGGGGGGGACGGGAGGGCGGAGAGGGCAGCCGACTTGTGAGCGCAAGAGGCAGGTGTACGCGTTTGCCTGCAGCAGCAGCATGAGCACCCGCAGAAGATTGCACACGGAGGCGACAGAGGCGATGTGCTACACACACCAGCTGCAGCAGCTGCAGCAGTGGAAAGGTGCAGCAGCAGCGGGCAGCGGCAGCTGCGGCGTCAGCAGCTGCCACCACGCATGCACTGCTGCCACGCCCCATCCTCCGCACCCCCCTGCCAGCACTGGCAGCATGCAACGCACGTGAGGAAGCCCAGCAGCAGGTTGAGGTTGTAGATTCCCAGCGCATAAGTGACAATGTAGAAGCTGCACAGGGAGAGGCAGCAAGGTGGCGGCAACATGAGAACGTGCGGGGACACCAGAGGGAGCCCACATCCTTGCTCGCAGCCATGCTGGCGGCATGCTGGAGGAGCAGCACGAGCAGGCGAAGCAGGTGCCCAACCGCCACCTGTGCCCGCTGACCAACAGTGCAAGCATTGCACTGCCACTAGTGAACCTCCACAACCAAGGCTGAGGTTCCGCCGTGTGTGTTTCCTGTGCTGCGTCATGCAACGCGCCACACCAGCGCGATCCTCTCACCCATGCAGGAGGTAGACGCGCACGGCATACGCCACCAGAAAGACCAGGTACACCAGCCAGCGGGGCAGCGTGTGCGGCGTCGACTTGTCTAGGATGATCTGCACAGCCAAATTTGAATAAAGTTATCAAGGGTTAACCTTGCCGTTGAGTGAACCCAGCAAAGCAGAGCCCTGGGCGATGTGCAAGAGACGGCGGCGGCAGCTGTGGTGGCGGCGACGTCACCTGCAGGCGGCGCTGCAGAGGCTGCAGCGGATTGGGCGGCGGGCCGCCTTCTGCCGACCCTCCTGCCATGCCCGCGTTCATCGCTGCTGCTTGCCGCCACTGCTGCAGGCGTGCGGGGCCCGTTAAAGTTCAGACGGCGCTGCTGCGCGAGCGGGACCCCGCTACCGGGTTCCGAATGATCTGGGCCAGTTTGATTCACGCTCGAATGCGCAGGACAGTCGCCACGCGCTCCGTTCGGCCAAACTGGCCGTCAAAAACTGGAGAGGTGGCGGCGCTTTCAATGTGCACGCGCGTGTGTGATCGCTGACAATGGAGCTGAGACCACAACTCTTGCCAAGTTCGTCGCCTAGCTGGCGACAGGCTGGCCATGACTGTGCATCCTCGCAAGTGCCAAGGGCCAGGAGCGGCCCGTGTCGCGTTTGCAATGCACTTCTTGTGCATTCACAAGCTAATTCAGTGCTCTGGACAGTCTCCCGGCTGCTGCTTCTGACAAGGAGCTTGTGTGAGAGTGTGTGGCCACAATCTGTGAGCCGTCTGGTGTTCCAATCTTGAAACTTACATGATGCAGACCGCCTCGGCACTCCACACCAGCGTGACGATACCCAGGTGCGTGCGCTATGGTGCTCCTCAAGCCGCCTGCACAGCTTTCTTGCCTCGTTGCCCGGCTGCAGCCAGCTGGCGAAACAAACGCTTGCATGCATGCCCTCCGCCCTTGCAGGCACGCCGCCTGGCGCCCCTTTGCAGCACCGCCGCTGCTCCGCCGCCAGCGCCGCCCCGTGCAGTTGCGCCGCCTGGCCACAGCCTCTGCAGCGGCAGAGGGCTCTGAGCTGGCGCGCATCGCCGGCGAGGCAGGGGGCAAGCTAACCAAGACGGCAGTGGGCAAGCTGGGCGTTGCTGATCTGCGGGCTGAGTGCCAGCGGCTGCAGCTGCCTAGCGACGGGCTCAAGGCGGCTTTGGTGGAGCGCCTGATGGGGTGGTGGGAGGAGCAGGGCAAGCAACCGGTGGCAAGCGGCGCAGCGCATCCGGCCAGCAGCACCCATAGCCCACCTGCTCCCAGCGCAGCACCCACAGAGCTGGCGGCGGCTGCACCTGCCGCTGCTGCACAGCCGGCGGCGATGCCAGCTGCGGCGCAGGCTGCCCCTGCTGCACCACCTGCCAGCAGCAACGGCTCGGGCGCTGCGCCGAGCTCTGTCGCGCAGCAGGCGCAGCAGCAGACCCAGCAGCGGCGGCAGCAGCGCATGGGGCCTGGGGGGCCGGTGGCGGTGACATGGCTGGGCACCAGCAGCGGCGCCCCCACGCCTCGCCGCAACGTCAGCGCCATTTCTGGTGAGAGTGGTAGATGCCGCTGGGACCCAATGATACCGCCACTGGAACCCAATGCTTGATTGCTTGCTGATGTGCAGGATGCAGCAGGGGCCCAAGATCGCTCTGCTGCTTGCGTGCGTGCATCTGCCAAGTCCTGTTGGCGGGCCTGGGTTGGGGCGCGCTGCATTCGCCACCCCGTCTGCCTGCCTGCCTGCCCATCTCCCAGCCGTCGCCGGCCCGCCTGCCGCGCCTGCCTGCCCGCCCACTTGCCCCGGACCGCCCCGGCCCCACCCGTCTGTCGCCACCTGTCTCCTGCCTGCAGTCCAGTTTGACCAGGACATCTACCTGGTTGACTCTGGGGAGGGGACACGCAACCAGGTGCGCCCTTGCAGCGGCCGCACATTGCTATGCTGCCGTTTGCACGCCGCACGTGGGTGCTGGCAGGGATGGGTGCACGGAAGGGTGTGGTGATCTGCAAGCTGTCAATCAAATTAGGCGGGGGGTCTGCAAGATCTGTCATCAGCCCGGCCTCCTGGCTGCCACCGCCGGCCTCTCCCAGCTCGCCGCGCTGCGCGCCCGCATGCCTGCCCAACGCCGCTGCCTGCCGCACCCTCACCCCGCACCACCTCCTGTGCCCCGCCTTGTTCTCCCCGCTCCCCTGCAGCTGCGCAAAACCAAGATGGACCCCGCCCGCATCCGTGCCATCTTTGTCACCCACATGCACGGCGACCACTGCTTTGGCGTGGGGGGCGTGGTTTCGGCGGTCTGCGAGGCGCGGCGCGGCACCCCGCTGCAGCAGGAGCCGCTGCTGGTGTTTGGTCCTCCAGAGCTGCAGCCGCTGTTGCTGGCGGGCGTCAGGTGGGTGGGGTGGGGTGGTAGGGGACGTGAGGGCGTGGATGTGTGGCATGAGATGAGGCGAGGTGTGGAGACATGTGGCCACGGTGGGCTGTTACGAGAGAGAAAACAACGGACCAAGTTGGGAAGCCTGAGCAGGAACCAGAGGAAGCTCCCCCATGGCAGCGCCTGCGTCTACCCTGCACCCACATGTGCCTCTGATCTGGCCATCTCCCCAACCCACCCGCGCGCTGCAGGGGCGGCGACATTGTGCTGACCAGCCCCCTGATCGTGACCGGCTTTGTCCTGGATGCGGAGCGCGCGCGGGCACCCACAAAAGTGGATGCCGACGGCCTGCTGCAGGTAGGGGGCAGGATGAGCGGAGCGGGGGTAGCGCCAGGGGCGGTCGTGGGCTGGGGCGGGGCGCGATCGGAAGGGCAGGCAGGGGGGCCGCACTGCAGGCGTGAGGTGTGGAGGCTTGGCGTGGCTTGCGGAATGTGGGGCCTCGTAAGGCTGTCAGGAAGTAGACACGCCTGTTGTTAATGTGCTGTGGCTTGCCCTCGCTCCGCGGTTGACCTCTTGTGTGTGGTTTTGCTGCCCCTCCACCTGGCTGTGCGCAGATGGCGCTGCAGGCGCCTGACCAGGCGGAGCGCGTGCCGCCGCAGCTGGCCAAGAGCTGGCAGGCGGCGTACGACCAGGGCAGCGAGGACATTGTGCAGGTGGGGCTTCCTGGGTGGGGGGCAAGGGCAGGGGGATGCAGGCAGGCAGGCAGGCTGGTTGGCTGGCTGGCACGTGGGGGGGGGATTGCTTAGGCATCAAAGGACAGCTGCCAGAGGCACCACTGTGCAGCTAATCTGGCAGATGCACCCCCCGTTTCCCCAGGCGCCTGCACCCCTCCTGCCCTCCTTTGTTCACTCACACTGCTGCGCCTGCCCCCTGCTCCCGCCCTCCCTGCCAGGTGGGCCTGTCCTGGTCGGTGCGCATCCCTGGCACGCCCCAGGTGCAGGCGGCCCAGCTGCAGCACCGCGTCCCATGCTGGGGCTATGTGTTTCAGGAGCCTTCGGCGACGGTGGCCCCGCCACGGTCTGCTGCAGCGGCGGCTGCCGCCAACGGCGCCAGCGAGCAGGCAGCCGCTGCGCCTGCGGCTGAGCAGCAGCAGCAGCAGGCGGCGGCGGCAGGGCAGGAGGGGCAGCAGGGGCAGGGGCAGGCGCCGGCGCAGTGGGTGCAGCGCGGGCGCAAGCTGGTGATTCTGGGGGACACGTGCGACAGTACCGCCATTGCGCCGCTCGCGCTCGGCTGCGACCTGCTCTCACACGAGGCCACCTTTTGCTCGGGTGAGCCCCGTGTGGATTCAGCTGCACAGCACTGTGCATCTGCCTGGTGCACCCGGCCTGCCCATGCACGCATCACGTCATGTGTGTGTGTGTTGCGGTGCTCGTGCCTGCCAGCCCAGTTTTGTGAACTCTGTGCTGCCTGCCCACCCCAGTAGTGCCTACCCATCCCACCGCTCTCCCGCCTGCGCCCCGCTGCCTGCCTGCCCTGCCTGCAGGCATGGAGGAGAAGGCGGCCATCGCCCAGCACTCCACCACCCTGCAGGCCGGCGCCTTCGCCGCCGCCGTGGATGCACAGCGCCTGGTGCTGACCCACTTCTCTGCCAGGCAAGATGGCGGTGCCGCCTGCCTGCCTGCTGCGCACTGCCAGGCGCAGCTTGCCTGCATGCTGTGCCTGCGTTCGCATGCGCCACCGTCGGTGCGCTGTTATAATCGCAGCAGCCCCCTGCTCTGTGCTGCCTGCACACTTCGGTGGGCACGCCTGCCTCAAGCACGTGCAGTTGCCGCCAGGTTTGCTGCCGCTGCTGCCGCCGCCCCAGCCTCTGCCCACTCCCGTGCCCTGCACCCCGCCTGCCTGCCTATTGCCCACCGCCTGTACTGCGCTGAAGTGCAGGTACGAGACCACCAACTCGAACAACCCGATGCACCGGCGGGGGGCGCACCAGCGCGGGGGCGGGCGCGACCGCGACGGCAAGGGGGCAGGCGGCGGCGGCATGGCGGCGTTGATGGAGGATCTCAAGGGCAGCGATCTGGAGAGGCTGGTGGAGGAGACGTACAGCACGTACCGCAAGGGTGAGCTGGCAGCCGGGGGGTGGGAGAGGTACGGCACGTACCGCAAGGGTGAGCTTGGCAGCGTTGAGCTGCAGGGAACCGTACAGCATGTGCAGCAAGGGCGGGAACGTATGGGAGGGGCACACCACGGTGGGTGCGCAGCACGGTCTCCCGCACCCGCTCCACCCTGCGGCAGCTGCCCACCCTGCTCATCTGCCCATTGCTCAACCTTGCTTCCTCGCCGCGCCCTCCCCCCATCTTGCCTATCACCCCTGCAGAAACACTGGACCTTGCCCACGACTTTTTCACCGTTGACGTCGCGCTGCCGCCGCCCATGCCGGCTGCCCAGCTGCAGCAGCAGCAAGCGCAGCAGGCGGCCGCGGCCAGCGCCGCAGCGGCGGCGGCAAAGGAGTATGCGTGGCGCCGTCCTTCTGGGCAGCAGCAGTACCAGCAGCGCCGTGGGGGACAGCAGCAGTACCAACAGCGGCGGCAGGGCAGCCAGCAGCAGTACCAGCAGCGGCAGTACGGTGATGGCCAGTACCAGCAGCGGCGGCAGCAGCGCCCTGCTGGCGCACCAGCCGGGCAGTGGTGAGTCCACAACTCGACTAAAAACACTGAAGCCACCGCACCAATGCTTATCTAGCGCCACCGGACTGTATCAATCGGCACACTACAGGGCTCAAAGTCTATTACTGGAGCACTTGCCTCAAAGCATGATACCCTGAAGAGTGATGATATGCGCCGCGGGCCCTGTGCAAGACTGGCTGAGCTCGGGTGCAAATGCAGCTCCCCAGACTGCACTGTGGCAGCCCCTCAAAACCTCAAAACCTCTGGAAGCGGCTTGCAGAGCGCTGACGTTGACCGAGCATTATGAGCCTCGTGGCAAGGGTGTAATTGTCGTAAAACAGCCAGGCGGCGTGAATGAAGAGAACAGGGCATGCGGAGTGGTTGCTGAGCTTGCAGGCATGGCAGCGAGCGGGCGAAGCAGCAACGAGTGCAAGAGGACAGCTGGGGCCCGGGCAAAGGGGCAGGGCAGAGTGTACATAGGGCAGGCACGGTGTGCTAGCCTGCTCGAGGGGGGAAAGGGACACAAGGGGCATGAAACAGGGTAGTAAGGTACAAACGGGCATCTGTGGCCTGCCGGGTGAGCTGCAGGGCTGCTTGGGCATACAGGCAGGAAAAGGGCAGGCCATGGGGGGCCTGACGGGAAAGGCCCGCAAGCCCCGCCAGCATTCACCCCTGCACTGCCTTTGCCAGCTGCACGCGCTGCTGCGCATAATTCCCAGGCTGCGCATTGCGCGGCGATTCATTCCAGCGAGCGCGGCTTGGGCGGGCACCACGACTGCAGTGCATCATACGGCGCCTCCGGGAACTGGTCGGCCAGCGACCGCCGGCGGCCGCGGGAGATGGCGCGCACAAAGAGCGCCACCGCCGCGCTGCCGGCGCCCGCCGCAACCAGGCCTGTGAGCACCCTGAAGCAGCAGGAGCAGAAGCAGGGGGAGCGCAGGAGGGGCGGATTTGAGAAAAGCAATGTGCGGGCAAGGGCGGCTTACGCAGGGGGCAGGCCGGGTCGTGCTGCACGGCCTGCCCAGCCCGCCACGACAGGGGCGCAGGTACTGAGGTGTCTGCGTGCCCGCAACACACACTGGGCTGAAGGCCGCCCCTGCCTGCGCACCTGACAAATATGATGTTGCGGCCGCCATTGGGGGGCGCGTTCCAAGGGGGGAAGAAGGGGCGGCAGTCGGCCGGGACCTGCGAATAGGCAGGTGGGCCGCGGGGCCAAGCAGCAGATGGGCAGCAGCGGATGTGAGCAAGTTTTGTTGCAGACAAAAAATGTAAATGCAAGCAAAGCAAGCAAAGCAGGTCGGGCGAGGCAGGGCTCGTGGGCCAGCGTGCAAGCAGCACGCCTCAGGCGGCGAGCAACCAGCACAGCCAGGATGGGGCAGGCGAGGTCAGTCAGGGGCTGTGTCAGAGGGCAGGAGTTCTCATGGAGGGTGAGCTCACCGCAGAGCCCTCTGGGAGGCTGATCTTGGAGGGGCAGGTGGGGGACTGCACCTTGACCACCCCTGGGGGGCACTGGCGCACCTGCAGGGCGGGCCGGCGGGCAAGCCAGGGCAGTGGGCAGAGGCGCAGAGGGAGCGGGAGGGCAGGCAGGGTTTGACCACGGCCCAGTCCCGCCACCCTACAGAGGCACACCGACAGGAGCGCATCCCTGCCTCAACTGCCTGCCAGCCACAGTGGCTGACTCCCGCGCAGAAAGTCTAGTCAGCTTTTCCAGGCACACCCAATCAGCCCTGACAGCGGGCACCCTCGAGCCCAGGCCCATGCTGGCCGTCCACACACTCATCCCCACCACCGCTGCACCGCCCAGCGTCTCCTGAACCCCTGCAGCACCCACCAACCTGAAGTCCAGCCCAGAGCCTTAGCTGCAGAAGCTGGCCATGACTGCACGACACCAGGGCATATCATTGCATGCCCACAACCTGCACCCACTGGTGCCCCCCCACCCAGGCCCCGCCGCACCCCTTGGCGCTCACCCCCACTTACCTCTGGGTCCAGGCCCACGCACAGCCACAGCGGCAGCAGCAGCTGGCCAACAATTGCATGCCCACCCAGGCCCCGCCGCGCCCCTGACAGTGTCCCTCTCTTTACTTACCCTTAGGTCCAGGCCGACGCAGAGCCAGAGCTCCAGCAGCTGGCCATGGAAGCAGGACACCAGGGGCATAACACCAAAGGCATCCTCCACCGCACGCAGCAGGCGGGCGGTGGAGTATGATGTGGCGTCTGACGGCACAATCCCGGCGGCTGCCAGCGCAACCTGCACGGGTTGGGGCGGACAGGGCGGAAGCAGCGGGAAGCGGTGAGTGGGTGCAAGCGTTGTGCTCGGCGCAGTGCAGAAAGGCAGTACGCATGCGGTGTATGGTCGTGCTCAGGTCGGGCTGCTCGGTCATGGTACAGCACAGCACGTCAAAGGCCGTCACGGCACCCCGGCGGTACACAGGCAGTACGGCACTCACGTCCAGGTCGTACTGCTCGTGCAGGCGCATGGTGGCGTTGAAGTAGGCGGGGCGCTCGCCCGTCACTGGGCGCGCACACGTGCCGTGCCTCTCCCACTCGTGGTCCCAGAAAGATGCGTCTGCAAGAGGAGCGGGCAACAGTGGAAAACTGCGGTGGAGGCTGGCGCGGGTGCAGGTCCCGAGGCTGAAAGGCGCGGTCGGCAGCAGGCGGCCGGGCGGGGCAGCGGTGATGTGCGAGCCACCCAGGAAGGGCAGCGTTGCGCAGGGGCAACCAGCGCGTCCCTGCACGCGTTCAGGAACAAGACAGCGGGCATGCACAGCCGGCGCAGCTCCAAGTAGTCTCAGGTGCCAGCCCTCCCTGCCGTCGCTGGTGTGCACACCTGCCCTGCTCATCACTCACCCGGCCCCCTGAAGCTGGGCCACTCGCACTTCTGCTGCTTGGTGGGCTCCCCTTCGGGCCCAGGGTCAGGCTGAGGGGAGGGCTGCGGCTGCGGGGAGGGCTGCGGCTGTGGGGACGGCTGCGGCACGTCGCCCCCGCCCTTCTTCTTCTTGTGCTTCTTCTGCCAGCCGCCTGCTGCACGCATCAGTGCGCCATTCTCCGCCTCTTCCTCCCGCTCTCGTGCGGCACCTGCATCCGCCTGCTGCAGCTGCTGCTCGCTCAGTGCTGCCCTCAGCTGCCGGCCGCTGGCGCTAGCAGCGCTTGCGCCATTGTTGCTGCGCTGGGCATCGCAAAACTCTGGCCAGCCGCCATTGTTGTAATTTGGCCACAAACCGTGAATGGTGAATGCGGTACTGCGTGTGCGGGTCGGGCGGGTGGCAAGCGTCAACTATGCAGCGGTTGTGTGAGCTGGGCAGACGGGCAGACATACATGCTGGGCATTTCCTGACCATGCATCAATTCTGCTGAGGCAGACATGTGTGCCATGAAAGCAACTGCATAACAGGCTGTTACATTCACCCCGCCCTCGTAGCGGCCGCCCTCACATTGGTCGGATGGTGCAGGCCTCCTGGCGACAATAGGTGGGGCTGTAGCTGCGCACAAACACGAACAGATCAAAGCCCGGGTCACCCTTCTGCAGGCAAGGCCAGGTGAGGGAGAAGGCGACAGAGGGGTATGAGCCGTGTGCGGCGGCCAGCGCGCCGCCTGCCGCAGGGCGACAGCTCCCACGCCCGCCCTGGACCCGTCACTGAGCGCGGTGTCGCCGCCGGAGGTGACTTCCCAACTGCCCGACCGTGCCGGCGGGCCTGCCAAGGCGCTGCAGAAGCGAGCAACCGGTGGAGAGCGCTCACCTCCTTCTTCTTCTTGGCCAGCCCTGGCCCTGCCAGGACCAGTAGGGATAGGATCGTCAAGCAGAGCACAGTGGACGCCATCAGCGCCGAGGCAGACTGTCGGGAGACGGGGGAAGCGTCTCCTTGAGCCCTGCTGCGGCGCTGCTTTGCCTGTCATGTGGCCCTGTTGTGAGCTTTGGAGTCTACCTTCATGTTGTTAGCTGTGCTCTGCACAATTTCAAACATGCAGGCCCTGAGCTCTGCGCCTGTGGGCGGTCCCACACTGCGGCCATGCAGCCAAATAGGGCGCTTTAGCTTGCCTCAGCGCCATCTGCGCACCAGAACAGCTCTCGGGACCATCATACAATGCAACAGCGCTACGGCCAAGCACCCTTCGCAGCTGCAGCTGGGAACAGACATCCCTGTGCGCCTGCAGACGGTGACGGCGGGCGGTCGGGAGTTTGTGCTCGTTGTTCCCGACATAGACGCAGGTGCGCTGGGTTGCACAGCCATCTCCTGCATCAGTTACTTCTAGTGACCAGCGGTTCAGTGCTCCGCAGCCACCCGCCGCTTCAGCCCCAGCACCCACCTGGGGGCTGGCCCTCGCCCTGCCTGCCGCAGTGATGGAGCTCTGCTCCGGCGCCAGCCGGCCGCCGCTCTGGCCCCCAGCGCTGCTTCAGCCGCCCCTGGACCCCTCCCTCCCCGGCCTGCCGCTCTCTGCAGTCATGGAGCTGTACATCAGCGCGGGGCAGAACGACCGCGACCCCTATTGGTGTGAGTGCTTTGCACACCGCGCGGTACACCGCCCGACCTCTAGCCTGCCTTTGGTGCTCCCCTGGGCATAAACTGCTCGTAAGCTTGTGAGTTTCGGCTAAGCTCAGGCACGCATTCACTGCAGCATAGCTGACCTGCAAATCACCACCCCTGACATGCACATCTTGCAGGCGAGCCCTGGCCCAGCGCGCTCGCCATGTCAGCAGAGCTGCTGGCACGCCCGGAGCTGGTGGCGGGGCGGCGCGTGTGCGAGCTGGGGTGCGGCCTGGGCCTGGCGGGCCTGGCGGCGGCGTTTGCAGGTGCGGTGCGCCGACTGTTGGTGGGTGACGCTGCTGAGCCTCTCTATGTGCACACAGTACCTGCTGCATGCTGCGCCAGGCAAGCCCGCTGTCCCTCAGCTGTGCTGTGCCATGCTGTGCTGTGCAGTGCCGTGCAATGCTGTGCCGTGCTGTGCTGTGCTCTGTGCCATGCTGCGCCCCTGCACACAGCCCTCAACACACACGTTGAGTGCCAGCCCGCCTGCCTGCCTGCCCGCCTTCCTGGTTGCCCTCACCGCAGGCGCGGCAGAGGTGGTCCTGCTCGACCGAGAGCCTCTAGCCCTGCAGTGCGCGCTGCTGAACGCCTCCCTGAACGGCCTGCCCACGGCGCTCCCGGGGCAGCAGGCAGCCGCCGGCAGCGGCAGCAGCGGGAGCGGCAGCAGTGCGGATGGCGGCAGCGGGAGCAGCAGCAGCAGCAGCCCATTGCAGCCTCCCAGCCTAGAGCAGCTGCTGCCGCACCTGCCGGCAGCCGATGCAGAGCGCCTCTTAGAGCTGCACCAGCGGCGGAGCTCCCACTCTGAGGCCAGCAGCAGCGCCGGCATCAGCAGCAGCAGCAGCAGCAGCAGCGGTGGCGGTGGCGGCAGCAGCTCAGGCAGTGGAGGAGGCGCCTCACCGGGGCTGGTGCGGGCCGAGGTGTTTGATTGGAGCCAGCCCGTCACGCTGGCGCCGCACGACGTCATGCTTGTTTGGTAAGCGCGCGTGGTGGGCGGAAGGGGTGCAAGCTGGTGCTGCTGCTGTGGATGGTGTGGTGGGGTGCGGTGTGTGTGGTGTGGCATGGCACGGCAAGTCCACAGCTTAAGCAGTACCAGGCAGCTGACTGACTCACTCGCAATGCTGCTGGCTCTGACATGCTGTGTGTGCACAGCGCTTGGCACAAGTCGCAGGGCAGGGTGTCTCTTGTAGTGCCCACCCGCCCCTGCTCCCTCAGCCCCCTTCCTGTGCTCCCGGCTGCCTGCCTCCTGCCTGATGGTGACTCTCGCCCGGCATAATGTCTTTCTTGCCTGCCCGTCTACCTGATTTGCCTGCCTGCAGCGACTGTCTGTATGAGAGCTTCTCGGTCCAACCGGTGGCGGCGGTGGCACCCAAACTCCTCAGCCGCCGCGACGCCCGCCTGCTGCTTGCCGACCCGCCGGACCGCGCGCGGCACAACAGGCAAGCGCGTGCAAACGAGCAACGCCTGCTTGCACACATGTGCAGCCAGTGTTGCTCCTGCCTGTGGGCACCCTGAGCTGCCGTTGCTGCCTCTATATCAGATGCAGTGGGCAATGTGCTGCTAGCAGGTGTTTGCAAGGCGTGCTTCCTGTATGAGGGCAGTGTTACTCCCTACTCAAAACAGAGCAGCCCCCGGCCCTTCTAGAAGGCCCCCATTTCCCCCACACCCTTTCCTTGCACCTGATCTGTGCTCCTGAAGTGTGCCCCCCACCTGCAGGGAGTGCTTCCTGGACATTCTGTGCGAGGAGAGCGGGCAGTTCATGCTGGAAGAGAGCAGCCAGGTGGCGGTGCCCACGTGGGAGGCGTCCAAGGGCGCCTGGCGCAGCGTGCCCATCGCGCTCATGCACCTGCGCCGCGGTGCTGGGGGCAGCGACACAGTGGGCGTGAAGTTGCGGCGGGGGGAGGAGTGAGCGTTCGCCCAGTGCCGCGTGCAGCTGCGGCAGGGGGAGGAGTGAGCGTTCGCCCAGCGGCGTGCAGCTGCGGCAGGGGGGGGGAGGAGTGAGCGTTCGCCCAGCGGTGTGAAGCTGGTGCACGCCACAACCCTCCAGGCTGGGCGTGCAGCGCAGCAGCGCACATGGTTCGATAGATCCAGGACCAGCATCGTCAGCCTATTTCAGCCTGCTGTTATATATATGTTTCCCGGGCTATTGTGCACCAGCTTCATGTTCAATGTATGCCGTGCAATATAAACTTGGCGGACACCGTGCAGCACGGCAGGGAGGCATGCTGAAGCAGGGGGCACGTCGGGCTACCACTCAAAGCCCTTGCCCAGCGGCGGCGCCGGAGGCCGCCGTAGCATGAGGCCCACCCTGGGTTGACTGCCCTGTCCTTTGCTGCCGCTGTCGCCACTTCCCGTGCTGCCGCCAGTGCTACCGGTGCCCCCACTGCCGCTGCTGCTGCCGCCTGCCGCCTGCGGTCCCGGGCGGTACAGTGCCGAGTACTCTAGGAGCAGGCGGTACGTGTAGCAATGCGCGTCTGCCTCCCGCAGGCGGGTGTTGACCAGCTCTGCTGCTGCGCGTGCAATCGACTCCGCCTCAGCGGTGTGCGCCCGCGCCCAGTCGACGGCCGCGGTCAAATCCGAGTAATCGTGCCTGGAGGGGGGGCAAGGAGGGGTGGGGTGTGCAGGTGGGGCAGGCAGGGCAGGGCAAGGGCAGGCAGGAGAGATGCGGTTGGTTTGCTGACCTCACAGGGATGCACCGGCCCCCCATGCTGCGGCTGTCCTTTGTATTTGTCAGGAAGACACAACACAGGAGAGCGCTCACCTGACGGGCAGGTAGTGCTTGAAGGGCTGCGCCTTGTGGTACCACCACTCCACAAAGATGCTGGACAGCAGGGCGAGGCTGCCGGAGCACAGCGTGGGCAGCAAACGCGTGGGGGCCGCGTTGCCGTCGACCACCATCTGCACAGGACAGCAGCCGTGGCTCGAAGCTTGCAGTGTGTGCAGCAGGCACACGGGGGGGCAGCACTCACATGCACAGCCTGGGCTCGACCTCGACTGCCACTTGTGATCACAGAAACCAACCAAAGCGTCAACACGTGACAACTGCACGGCAGGCACTGCAGGGTCTCGTGTGCTTGATAGGCAGGTCCAGGCAGCAGGGTTTGCGCCGGTGGGGAGGAAGCGGAGGCATGCGCTGCTGCCCACCTTTAGTCCCCGCCACACCAGAGGCTAAACGATCCAAGCTCCAAACTCGCCCCAACAAAGTCCACCCCCATCCCAAGCTTTACAAGGGTTGGCCCTTGTTTGAGGAGTGAAGTACGGAGCTGCACCTGCCACCCACCTGGAATCGGAAGCCGTCAAACATGGTGCGCAGCCCCATGGGCGGCAGCCGCCCATACTTTTTCTCCATCGCCTCACACTCGTCCAGCGTGCACTGCGTGTAGCCCACAAACCCGGCGTCCAGGTGGCCCGGATGCTCGTGAGAAAAGGCCACCAGGCGCTGCCGCTGGTACCGCTCCCACTCCGCTGCACCAGGTTGGGTTGGGAGGAAGGCAGGGCGGGAGGTCGGGGGGCGAGCAGGCATGTGGCAGGGTGCTTCAGGTGCGGTGAGGCAGCGTGCACCAGGCGCTGCCTCTGCTGGGCGGCGGCGGCGGCGGCTGTGCCGGCTGGGTGGCAATGCCGTCGCTGCCTGCGCAGCAGCTGCAACGGGCAGCACACACCCAGCAACCACTGCTGTGCCCGCCCCTCTCAGCGCACCTTGCGGCATGGCCATGTGGTAGAACCCGCCCGTTGTGCTGCCCCGCCAGATGGCCACGGGCCTCTGCAGTTACGCAGCAGCGCAGGCAGGGCAGCAGGGCGCTTGTTGTGTGCTCGCACAAGGCAGGGCTGAGGGGCGCAGTGCAGATGAGCTCAAGACTGCTTGCATGCGCACAAGGCTGTGCACAGGCGTGCGGCATGCAGGGCTTGCGCACCTTGCCGGCAAAGCTGGTGTTGCTCATGGGGCACCCCGAGTGTGTGGCCGCCTCGTTGTCCTCCTTGGCGTTGTTCAGCGGCCCTGGAACCAGGATGTCTGCAGCATTCACAAAGGTTTGTGAGAAGTGGAGTGAGCAGGTCTGGCACTTTGCACACCACAAGCAGGGAAACGTGTCGTGAAGATCAGCGTGCAGCTGTGAATCAGCATCCTTCAAACAGGCAGCAGCAAGCGCCTCATTGGACCACCCACCCACCCACCCACCCACTAGCCTGTCCACCCACCCACCAGAGAAGCAGCCGGGGATGGTCATGCTGCCCAGTATGGGGAGCAGGCCCCGGCGGGCGCGGAAGGCCAGGCGGGAGGCGAAGAAGCCGTGCTGGCGCTTCTGCCTGAGGGAGGCCAGCTGGGGACCCACAGAGTCGCACCCCTGCCAGCGCCACACCTGCGTGTGGGTCGATTGATTGCATGGAAGGGAGCATGCTGCTTTGGGCCAGCCTCTGTGATAACTCCAGTCAAGAGAGCATGCTGCTGTTGGGTCAGCCTGTGGAGGTATGTCGTCAAGCCGCTGTGGCGGACAGGAGCCTGAGGCAGCCCCCAGCGTAGCAATTAAAAGACTGGGCACGGCAGTAATGATTGAATGGGCTGATCGAAGGACCAGTCAATGAGGTGCAACGCAATGACGGAATGGGTTGATGCCGAGACTACTCAGTGCAATGATCGAGTGGGTTGATGACAAGACTACCCAGTGCACTGGTTGAGTGGATTGATTGCAAGGCTGCCCAGTGCAATGGTCGCGTTGATGGATTGCAACACCACTCAGTGCTTGGGCCAGACGTTCAGACAAGGCGCACCTTCTCCTCTGTCAGGCTGCCGTTCAGCAGCAGCTGCTCCGCCACTGCTGGCAGCGGGGAGTTCCAGCTGCGTGGCAGGCGGAAATGGGGATGTGGGGCAGGAGAAAGGCAGAAGAGGTCAGAGGCAAAAGGGGATCAGCAGTGGCGGTTCGCCTGGCACGGTTGAGGAGCAGGCGGGCTACTTGCATGCCCGCAGGCGGGAGCAGCACAAGGGGGGCATCACGCGGTGCTGAGCGCCACGTGCTTGCCTCCGCCGGTTCTTCAACCGAGTTCTTTTAAATCTTAATGTTCCGCAAAAACCGGTCTTTTGGGTCTTACGGGCAGTGCGCTTTGAGTTCCCAAAACTGGTGCCTTGGGCACTTCTTGCCCGTGACCTCTCACCTGCGCGGTTCATCCATCAGGTTCAAGAGCACCCTCATCGGGGGCAGCTGGGGCGCAAACGACGCAATGTGCCGCCCCCACCACTTCGCAAGGCCGTGCCCCGGCATCGTGTAGCTCACCACCGTCAGCGGGGCGCCGCCCACCGCCCCGCTGCTGCTCCCCTTGCTGCCGCCCGTGCCGCTGGCGTTGCCTCTGCCGCCTTCGACTGCCCTGCCGCCACTGCCACCCCCGCTGCCGCCGTTGATGGTGAAGAGGGAGGTTTGGGGCAGCGCCTCTGCAAGCTCCTCCAGCAGTGCTTGGTCCACACCGCCGGCAGCGTGGAAGGGCGCCAGCTGGCGGAATATCTGGGCATAGTCTGCATCATCTAGCGAACACTGCCTGCCCGGGGGAAAGAAGGGGGAGGAGGGGGGGGGGGATGGGAGGGGGAGGGGGAGGGGCACGCAGGAGCGTCGGGGAACGGCAGGGGTAGGGAGCGTGGGGACACGGCAGGGTGGGGAGCAGGACAGAGCGGATCCAAGCGTGCAGACGAGCCGGCCTGGGGGATGGAGGGATGGGTGGGGTGGCTAGAAGGAGAGGGCAGCAGGTGGCTGGTGGAGCGCCCTGAAGATGGCGCATCACCCTCCTGCCATGCATGCCTACTCTTGCCAGAGCTCTGGCACACAGAAAGGAGGCATTGAACCGTCCCAACGTGTGTTACAGATTACCTTGTCATCAAAGCAGAGCGAGTGATGTGCACACACATGCGCCCTCCCGCCCCTCAACGCCTGCGTACCTGGCCGCTGCAAACTTGCGCCATGTGCCCAGGCGCTCTGGCGGCAGCCGCGGCAGCCCCTGCCATGGCTGCTCCCCTGGCGCTTGATACTGCTCAGGGCCGTATGGTGTTGCAGGCTCTCCCTCATGCCCCGCCTGCCACGGCACACTGCCGTGGGAGGGCACGCGAATGCCAAAGACGAGCGAGAGCGGCAGCAGAATGGCGGCGGCGGCAACCAGGCACCACTCCCACCGCCGGGGCGCGCTGCCCTTGCGGGTGGGCAGCCTGTTGTGCCCGCGCATCATGGCTGCGAGCGGGGCCCGCCTTCGCCCGCTGAGCATGAGAGCTGCCGCCGGCAGCGGGGATGGTGCGGAGCGGGTGCACAGCGAAGGCCGCGGGTCAAGCCTTGGCGAGCGCAGGGAGTGTTGAGAGTACAGAGGAGCGCCGCGGTGACATGGGCAAAACTGCGTGCTGGTATCCAACACCGTCAGTTTCTGCCTGGGTGCGCGGCAAGGGTAGCGGTACTGCCCGCGTGCTCGCCACCAACCCACGCCCACCTTCCTGCCTACCATGCTTCAGATGTGTGGTCAATTGGCAAGTTGCAGGTTACGTGGCATGCAAGAAAGGGAGCAAAGACCAAACACAGCTTGGCAAGGGACAGCTGCAGCCTGGGAGGCACACAACGGTTCAAAGCAGCAATGGTAGAGCCACGTCAGCCGCCGGCTCTAAACAGCTCATGCCGGACGCTCCTCCTACTGCGCATACTTGGACAGATTCTGGTAGGCACGCACCAGCCGCTGCAGGGGGCAAAGGAAGCAGGGGACGGGGAAGGGGGGACGATGCACCGGTCGCGGGGGGGGGGGGGGGCAATATGGAGATACTCACGGGAGAGGGAGGAAGCAGCTGCTGCTGCTGCTACCTGCTGCGCACTCACACGCACAGACGGACAGGCGGCACATGGCTGTCTGCCGTCCCCACAGCGCCACTCCCTGTCCCCCACTCATCCCCCCACTGGCACCTAGTTCAGCTCAGGCCACACCTGGAACGCCTCCTTGGCTTCTGGCTCCTTGCACTTGTCCGGGTGAAGCGCCACCGCCATCACCCTGCAGCCAAGGCAAGGCGGCACATGATGTGTGTGTGAGTGTGTGTGTGTGCGTGTATACAAAAGCGGGGGTGCAATGTGCAGGAACACGGAAGCGGAGCGTTGCGCACCCCACATGCTTGCCTGGCCAGGGGGGCAAGCACGCACGTGCTGTGCAGGTACGCAACATACACCAGCACACGCAGCACACAAGTAGTGCATGGCATGCCACACGCGCTCGCCAGCAGCAGGGCGGGACGCGCACCTGTACCGCTTGCGGATGGCCGCCGCCGCCGCGCCCGGTGCCAGCTGGAGCAAGGCGTAGTCATCCCGGCTGCCCAGCACCCGCGCCACTTCTGCTGCATCTGCCGCCGCCGCAGAGGCCCCTGCCGTGCTGGCCGCCTCTGCTGCCTCCCTCTGGGCAGCGGCCAGGGCGGCGGCAAAACCGGCCTCCAGCTTTGCCCGCCGTGCCTCCTTCTGCTCTGCCGCCACCGTGGCAGCGTCCACAGCGGCAACCTTGGCAGCTGCAGATGCCGCTGCCTGCGATCGCAGCCGGGCCTCCCGGGCCGAAATTTGCGCTTTGAGGCGCTCTAGCTCTGCCTGGGCGGCTGCCGCTGCTGCTGCGCTGCCGCCCGCTGCTGGGGGTGCTGCCGTGGGCGAGGCGGCTGCTTTTGTGGGTGCTGCCGTGGGCGGGACTGCTGCTCCGGCTGCTGCTTGCGTTGCTGCTGCCTTGCCAGCAGCAGCATGAAGCTTGCCGGATTGCTGTGCAGAGGGCTGCGTGCTGCTGCCGGCCTGCTGCTGCTGCTGCTGCCGCTGCGCCTGCTGGGCATCCTGCCGCCGCTGCTCGCCCGGCTGCTGCTGGGCGGCTGGTGAGGCCGTCGGGGCTGTGGCAGCCGCCGGTGGTGCAGCGGCGTCTCGCTTCCAGACCATCTTCTTGGGCTTTTTGGAAGGCGGCGGCAGCACCGCAGGCGCACCAGAAACGACGGTGTGCCCAGCCGCGTGCCCACCACCGCCACTGCCGCTGCCGCCAGTGCCAGCGGGCGCTGGTCGCTTGTCCCGCACCCACGCCAGCGCGCCCATGGTGGGGACCCTGAGCTGCGAGCAGGGCAACAAAGCCAGCAACAAAGGAGAAGAGGAGACGGTGGCGAAACTCAGTGACAACTAGTGTTGCGCACTGCGCATCCCTTGCGGTGGAAATTGTATATGCGAGTTGTGAGAAATTGAGGCAAGGAACGCCAGACTTGGCGAAGTCCTGCCTGCCCTGCCTGCCGCGCTCTGCCATCTTGCTGGGCCTTCCCATCGACACATGCAAACGCGACCGCATTGCCATCACCGCAATTTAGCAAAGTTCCACAGCTTGTTGTAGCCCCGGCACCCTCCCCCGCCTCGACCGGCAGCACTCCTCGGCTGAGCGGCCACCCAGCGGCGCCATGCCTCCCCGCAGGCGCAAAACCGCGGCCCCCAAGGGTCCCGCGGGGCCCAGCAGTCGCGTGCACGCCCTGGAGAGCCTGGACCAGTGGGAGACCTTGCTGGCCAAGGCGGCCAAGAGTCGCCGCCTCGTTGTCTGCCAGTTCTTCCAGGTGGGTGCTGCCTGCTCCTTTGCTGCCATATTGTGTGTTGTCCCAGCTAGTTGCTGTCAGCGATGGCAGCCAGCTGTGTGGGGTCCCCCTGCGTGGGAAGAGGAGGGGTGGGGTGGCGCTCCCTCCCTTCCTCCCACCGTGCCACACCCCGCCGTCCCCAGATGCACGGGACCGCAGAGTAAAGTGTGCCAGATGCCTACCCTACTTCAAGAAGACCTCTGCGCAGCCCCTGTCCTCACACCACTGCTGCCCACTGCCCCCCGACCTGCCTGCCAACAACCACGCCTCCGCCCACAGGGGCTCCCTCTACCAACAGGTTGCCTGTGAAGCCTCCCTCCTCACCCCGCTGCTGCCTGACCCCCCACCTCGGACCCCACCCACCCCCGCCCTGCAGGCCAACAACTATGCCTCCGCCCAGATGCGCGCCTACTTCAAGAAGATGTCTGTGGAGGCGGGCCTTAAAGGGGCTGTGTTTGCAGAGGTGGAGGTGGATGCCGCAGAGGTGAGCGCCCTGAATGTGACGTGTGGGTGCTGTGGGGAGGCGGTGTGAAGGGCAGTGAAGCGGCGGCCCGCCACGCCCTCTGAATTTGATGTGTGCGTGCTCTGGGGAGTCCAGCGCACGCACGCCGTGTTGAGGCGGGAATGAGGGGGGGATGCTTGCACGGGTGCAGGTGGACGCGGCAGAGGCAAGCGGGGTGGACTTGCTTGGGACTGGGGTCCACCGGCCTTGCCCTGCCCGCAGGAGGAGCTGCTTGAGCCTGTCAATGCGTGTGTGTGTGTATGTGTGCTCGCAGTGTGTGCTCACACAGATGATTATGTACACACGATTCCTCACAAACAAGCCATGTGTGCGCCCTGTTCTCGCCGCAGGAGGAGCTGCTTGATGCGTGCGGGGTGCAGCAAGGCGTGACCCGCATCCCCCACTACTGCTGCTATGCGGGCGGCGAGGAGGTGGAGGTGAGCGAGGGGCACAAGTGTACACATGTTGGGGGCTGGGGCTGCAGGCAGCATCGGCCGTTCAGCTCCCGCGATGCGACTGCCTGCCTGGCCGCGTGGGCCAAACCTGAACGCGAATGGCTGCCAAACCAAGCGGGCCTGCCCTCCCATGCCCTGCCCCTGGCTGGGGCGCTGCTTGGATGCCCATCGCCCTGCTGTGCCCTGCTGTGCCCTGCCTCTGCTTCACAGCATGCGCCAGCTGGCAGGCCTTCATCTTCTACCCTGCAACGTTCTCCCTCCATTGCCGCTCCCTGCAGACCTACAGCGGAGGGCAGCCGCAGGCGGTGGTTGACATGATCAAGCGGCAGATGGCGGCGCTGGGCGGGCGGCGGGGCGGGCTGCTGGGCAAGCTACTGCTGGCGGCGGGCGGGGTGGCGGCGCTGGCGGGAGGGCTGTACTGGCACCTGGTGCTGAACAAGGGCAGCGGGGGGCAGCGAGCGGACCTAGGGGAGGAGCTTAAGAGGGTGAACGAGCGCATACGGCTGGCGCAGCAGCGCAAGCGGTGAGATGTGTGTGCTGCTGCGGTGTGTGCGCTGTTGATAGCAGAGTAGGCGGATGGGCCTGGCTGCGGCAGCAGCACACACGTTGAGTGTCAAGGGTGGGGCTTGGCGCGTGGCCATGCGGGTGCGGTAGCGCAGATATTGAGCGCTGCGGGAGGGGTGTGGTGGGTGAGGAGTGTGTGTGAGTGTGTGAGTGTATGGTGGGTCTGCAGCGGTGGGGCCCACATCGAGGGCGGGAAGAAGTCATTTGTTCAACCCCAATCACGCCTGGACGCCCACCCGCCGCGGCGCGCCGCTGCGCACACCACCCCGCCTCCCCGCCTCCCCGCTCGCAGCAACTGCGAGCGCGCCGGCAAGCTGAAGGGTGCCAAGAACCAGAGCCGGCTGCTGCGCCAGCTGGAGGGGCAGCGGCGGGCTGTGGAGGCAAAGCTGCAGGCGCGGCAGCACCCCTCCGAGGGGGCGGCGGCAGCAGGGGCGGCGGCGGCGGCGGAGGGCCGGCGCAGCGGGGCCAGCGGGCGCAAGAAGGGGCGCGGGCCCAAGCACGACCCCAGCTCGCCGCTGCCACGCGGGATTGCGGCGGCGCAGGACTCTTCTGACGACGAGTGCGGGACGGGCAGCAGGCGCCGGCGGCGGGCGCCCCCGGCTGTGCTCTACTCTGATGAAGATTGAGTCCAAGTGCTCGAGAGGCAGACTGGCGTTGCCTTGAGCATCCCTGGCTGGATTTTCACCCCTGCCCCGGCAGACTCCCTTACCTGTTGCCCAGGCCGCTGCATGCCGCCACCCTCTGTCCCGCACTACAGCCACCTCGTTCCTTTTGCTTTCCCTGCCGCTACTTCTGTTGTGCTGTGTGCATTCCTGCTCCCATCTGGTGTCCCCTCCCTCTGCACTCTCCTCTGCGCCCTTCTTCCCCGCTGCCCCTCGTTCCGGCCCTCACATCCCTCTCCTGCCATTATCATGACACATGTGCTTGCACTTTGACTGATGCTCATGCCCAAATATTGTTGGGTGCATGCATGCTGTGCAAATGCCCACAGAACATGTTATGGGGTTATCATGGTGTGGTGTGGCTCAGCTGCTGCCGACACCGGTGGCTGCGGGTGCCGCTGCCTGCCACTGGCACCGCCAGCTGCCCGGCTGCTGCTGCTGTGCCTGCACTTCTTCAGCCCCAGGGCTGCAGCACCTGGGTGTGTAATATGAGCGCCCCGAGTCCTCTCCTATTAGGTCAGCCGATGATGCACTCACGCCACCCCAGTTGCTGCCGCTGCTGCCGCCACAGCTGCTGCGCCAGGAGGGCTGGCGCCTGGCTGCAGGCCCCCCGGCCTGCTGCTGCTGCTGCTGCTGCTCCTGGGATGCCACTGCTGCTGCACCCGCTGCCGTTGCGGTGGCGCTGCTCTTGGTGCTGAAGGCGCCGCTGCTTGGGCGTGCTGCCCCCAAGCTTGCTAGGCGCTCGCCCCCTGCTGCTGCTCCCGGCGACCCTGGGCAGCTGCCCTCGCTGCTGCCTGCGCTGCTCAGGCCGTCAGTGTCAGCATAACGCAGGTGGCGGCACACACCCCATTGCGCCGCCGCCGCCGCCCTGCTGTACACCGCTGCCTCTGCCACCACTGCTGCCGGCTGGGCCAGCGCGGAGGCACCGCCTCGGCCACCATTGCTGCCGGCAAGGAATGCGGCGCCACGCCCAGCATGGCCGCTGCTGGCTGGCGTGAAGAAGCGGCTGCCGCCGCTGGCTGGGCTGATGGTGCAGGGGGTGCCCGCTGGGCTGCTTCGCGCGCTGTTGTACCCCAGCTCTGAAGGGGTAAGCTCAATGGGGTGGCTCACCAGCCGGTCGGACATCCAGCGCAGCATGCTTTTGAGAGCCTGGCGCAGCCCACGAGGGCTGGCGCCGTCCTCACCACCATCCTCGCCATCGGCTCCTGTGTGCCCCAAGGCCGCCCCCATCTCTGCCGCCGCCACTGCCTCCACATACTCACACCACTGCCTGCCCCTGCTGCCCGCTGCTGCGGCTGCAGACGGCGATGCAGCGGCGTCAGCGCTGAGCAGGCTGCTGCTGCCGGCCCCAGGCTGAGCTCCCCCATCCTGCTGCAGCGCCTCCTGAGTCCACAGGCTGTAGCGGTCGGGAACGAATACGTTTACGCCGCTGCAGTCGCGAGCCAGGAAGGGGCTGCGGCACCGCCGCCGCGGGTCGCCGTGTGCTGCCGCTGCTGGCAGCTCGGCCGCAGGCCTGGCACCGTCTGCTGCTGCTGCCCCCAGGGCCAGCTCAGCAGCAGCCAGTGGGCTCAGGTCACCACCACTGGGAGGGCGCAGCGCCTCTGCGCCCCCTGAGTCCTCCTGCTGCTGCACGCTGCCTCCAGGCGACCACCATGCAGCAGCGGCGCTGTCTGCCGCGGCTGCCACCAGCCTGCTGGGCGGCAGCGGTTGTAGCGTGACGGGACTGCCGGGAGGCAGCAGGACCTCTGATGCTGCCTGCTGCGCGCTGCTGGCTGCGCCCAGGACTGGGGAGCCCAGAGAGCAGGATACTGCCAGTGAGGGGGAGCTCAGCCAGTCATCCGCCTCCCTGCTGCACCATTGGAAACACAATTGGAGGGTGTCAGAAGCAGAGGCAGGCAACCAGGTGGAGAGCGAATTGACCAGGTGGGCAGGGATTCAACCAGGTGGGCAGGCAGGCAGGCCGCCAGCAGGGGCCGGAGGCAAGGAGGCGGCCTCAGCAGGTCAGCACCCACGTTGTCACAGGCCAGGCTACAAAGCACCAGTGGGAAGCAAACAGTGCACAGCAATAGGCAGTCGCCCAGAGGTGTATCCAAGCCCTAACTGCATGCAGTCAGCAGGCACCCCACCTTGCGGGAGATGAGCTCATCAGCCAGCTTGTGCCCTCCGCCCCAGCGCTGTGCAGGTGTGACAGCAGCAGCCCCGCCCCAGGGCTGCCCGGGCTCTCCGGCCACCCTGCTGATGATGCCACACTGGGGGAGGGCAGGCGCAGCTGGCCTGTGAGCGCAGAGCCGACATCCGCCTCCTCCTCATCTCTCCCATTGTTGCCACCGCAAAGCCAGGAGCTGCTGGTGTTGCCGGCAGCGGCCACCGCTGCCTCGAAGCTGGACAGCAGCAAGGCATCGTATGCCTGCTGGCGCGGCAGCAGCCTGCTGCGGCCGTCTGTTGCCGGTGTGTGCTGCTGATTGGCGGCTGCATTCTCTGGCACGCCGCCCGGCCGCCGCGCGGCGGCTCCACTCAGGCGGCGTTGACTCGGCACCGCCGCCGGTGTCTTGCTGTCGCGTGTAACAGCCGGCACGCCAGACAGCTGGCCTGTCGCCTGCAGGCCACGGGAGCAGTCAGGACGGGTGGGAGTCAGTCGGAGACAGACCACAACAGATTATTTCGTTTTTGAAGCTCCCCGCGCCTCTGTGAAACTCGCCTGACCAGAGCGGCCCTGCCGTCGGGAGCGCTCGTAAGCCGCGGGCATCGCAATGCAGGGCGAGCCCGCGGACGGTGGCACTGGCCCGCTCTGAGTTAACAGCGACCCCAGCCAGGCCGGAGGTGTAGGCGGAGGTGAATGCCTTTGGGCGAAGGCAGGGAGCAATCTAGGAGCAGAATGTGTAATCTAGCAAGCTGGCCCCAGCACTCGCAAGGGGGCACCACTTGTTGTGCCTCCGCCATCGCCAGGTGTCCTCCTTGCGGGCTTGCATAGGGACAGGGGGGCACCGGTCAAGCCCTCTGATCGCCCTCACCAGAGCTGCCTTGGTCTGTCTGTGCCGAAGCCTGCAAAATGGTCGGCTGGCTACTGGTATGCAACACGTGGAGCCTCCAGCGGCCTTGCCATGAGCTATCAAGCAAGCCCCCGCTCTAGGCCGGTTCCTGCTGGCCTCATGTCGCATGGATGCTTCCCGCTCTCGATGCCATCTGAATACGGGGCCCTGATCTCTGTGTGCTGTCTGAATGCCTCCCCCCCAGTCTCCTTCCCCGCCGCACAGGCGTTCCCTCGATCTACCTGCCGTGAGCGAGCGAGGGGGATCAACTGCCAGGCCCTGCTCAATCACGCAGCCCGTGTCTACCCACCCCTCTTAACCCCGCTCCAAATGCACATCATGCCCCCCACTTCCACCCCGCCCCGCCCCCCTTGAGCCTTGCGCTGCTCGTGCTACGTCCTCTGTTGCACAATACCCGGTGGGAGGGTGGTGGTGCGGCAAATATCAAGGCCAGCAAGGCCAGCATGCCCGCCACGTGCAGAGCGTGCCGCTGGGGAGCAGCCGGCGTCTGAGGTTGGGAAGGGAACGAGGGGATACGAGGAAAGACAGGGGGAGGGGGACAAGCCACGCTGGCGACAATGCGACACCACACGCCAGGGAAAAGATGCAGCAGAACAGGCGCGGCTGTGCAAGTAACGGAGCAAGGCAGCGGAGCAAGAGGAGCGTGGGGGGGCGGCGGACGTTGGGGGACAAGCGGCGGGGGCAGAGCTGGGGGGGGGCGACTCTAGACTGACTCGAGCCAGCAGCGGAGCGTGTTCATTTCGTTGCCGTGGCGGCGGGCTTTCCGGGCGGGGCCCTCGGGGCGGTGCCACGTAAAGCTTACTCGGAGCTGGGCAGGGCGTCGGGGTTGAGGAACTTCTGCACTGGTGGGATGAAGGCGCCGGGCGCACAAGGTGAGCTGTGGTGCTGTTGTGGGTGATACCCCGTTTCTTGTGGGCGCATGCACGGGGGGTCCTGGCGCCGACGGGAGCCTTGCCTTGGTGGTCGTGCAGCAAAGGGCTGTCACATGCCTGATTGATTGATCGCCATGCAGGTGCTGGGCTGCGCTGCGCTGTGCTGTGTGGCAGTGACCTCCGAGCTATGTGACCCTGTGCTGCCAACTTTCCAGCGCTAAAGAACATTCCTGCCTGCCCTACTGGCTGACTGCTTACCTTGATCTCATCGTACAGCACCTGAAGGGGGCACCAGAGAGACAGGGTGGTTTCAGAGGGTTTGTTAAGGGATACAGTGGCACCTCCCAGGAGGGTTGTTGGGGGACAGCCACACCGCCCACAGTGCCCTGGGACGCAGCAGCAGCAGCAGCATAGACGCGTCGACCAGCCGTCCCCTCCGCTTCAGGCCACCCCGACCCTTCACATCCTCCCCTCCCCCCTACCCCACCAGCTCACCAGCACGAAGGCGCCGCCGGCGCCGCGCAGCACGTTGGAGAGCGCGCCCTTGAAGAAGGCTCCCATGCCCTCCTGGGCAGCCACCTTGCGCCAGCAGTCAATGGTGCCGTTGTACTGGCGCTCGCCGCCAGCCTACAGAGGGGGGGCGCCAGGTGCAAGGGGGGTGGGGAGGGTCAGCAGATTGAGCAGACAGGATGAGTGAGAGGGGGCAGCGTGGACGAGCTGAGCAGGCACAAGCACAGCACACATGCTTGCCAGACCAGCGCAGGTTCAGCAACTCAACCCGCCCCACGTACACCAACCCAAACCGTACCTGCATCATCAGCCTACGGCGCACGGTGTCGAAGGGATAGGAGAGCACGCCAGCAGCAGCGGTCACAGCCTGCGCCACCGCCCACTTTGCGAAGAAGTTGGCCTTGCGCTCATCCTGCATTGAGAGGGACACCAGGGGACAGGCGGGTGAGCGACAATGTGGGGCTGCGCTGGGGGCAGCAGGCTTGCTGATGATGCTCAAGCACAGCGCCGTTGCAGACGCTCAGGTTAGACGCCGACCCAAAAGCACAAACGGTCCAGGGCAGGCAGCCTCCTGGGGTTATTTAGTATGCTACCAAGTGGACTTGAGCTCACCTTGAACAGCACACCCTTGGCAGTGTCGTACAGGCCGAAGTAGGCGCCGCGGTACACAATGATGCCCTGCAGTACAGGCAGCGCAGGGGGTGCAGAACAGCGCGGTGAGCTGGCGGCAATGCAGGGGTGCAGGACAGGGGCAGGGCGAGCCTCCAGAGGTTAGCTTGGCCAAAGGTGCGCATGTGGCACCACACCTCACAGGCATGCATGCATGCGTGCCGCCCTGCGCCGACACGCACGCCACGCCCACCCAACGCCCCGCCCTGAACGCCACCCCACACACCTGCACGGACACGCCGAAGCCCTGGTACAGGCCCAGGGGGCCGGCACGCTTGGCGGTCTTGGAGATGCAGTCCACCAGGCCGGTGAACTCGCGCCCCTTGCCGGAGCCCACATCAGCAGCCTGCGGGATTGACGAAGGGAGGGGTGAGAAGGGTCAGCAGCGGGGTGGGCAGCTCGATGTAGGCAGCTCGCTGTTCTTGCAGCTCCAGAGCAGGGGGCTGTGTGGCCCCATGAGCAGGTATGCCCAGCCAGCAGCAGCAGCCCTCGCCGCCGCAGCAGCTGTGCTCGCTGGCTGAGCCCTCGCCACCTGGCAGCAATCCTGCCTGTGAACAGTGGAGGCACCCTGCTTGGTGGTAACACACCCCACCCCACCCCACCCCACCATCCCTTGCATGCTTCACAATTGAGCAAGCACTGCGCCGCTGCGCCCCGCCCCGCTGGCTCACCAGGCGGGTACGGGCAAAGTCCAGGGGGTAGACAATCAGCAGCGAGCCGGCGCCAGCCAGGCCACCGGAGGCCAGGTTGACGGCAAAGAACTGCCAGAAGTCGGTCTTGGAGTTGTACTTGGGGAACAGGCCCTTGATGGTGTCCTTGAACGCAAAGTTGAACGCCTGCAGTGCAGGTGTGGTCCGGGTGCGCGGGAGTTGAGCGAGTGAGTTGATGCCCGGCGGGGAAGCATACCCTTGCGGGGCAGGGGGCCGCAGCTGGAATGGATGCGTGGCAGATGCGGGAGAAAGCCTAGCGAAGCCAACCTTCAGCACATGTACTCGGTTGCCGTTTCCTGCACAACCCTGGCCCCTCAAATGATGTCGTCTCCACAAACACTACAGATGCCTCCTTCCTCCCACCTGGGTGGGGAAGTAGCGGACCACGTTTGCCAGGTTGCCGCGCCAGAAGGAGGCCATGCCCTGCTCGGCAGCCACGCGGGTGAAGCAGTTGCCAATGCCGGTGTAGCGGGGCACCTGCGGGGTGGGAGGGTGAGGGGGTGGGGGGGAGAGGGGGCGGTATGAGAAATTGCTCCAGGGCACGAAGCCAGGAGCCCTGCCCCCACAACTGCCAACCCCTCAGCGCCCGACAGCAACCGAGGCGGGCCTGCCACTTGTGCAGCGCCCACCCACTTCGCCAGCAGATTCTTGGGGCTGGGGCCCTGCCCCCCCACCTGCCCACCCGGACAGCAGCTGCCACGTGTGCCAGCACCCCAGCACCCACCTCGCCGGACTTGATCTTGGGGTTGGAGTCCTGGGTCTGCAGCAGCAGCTTGACGCGCTCAATGGGAGCCACGACAGTCTTGGACAGGGCGCCGGCCACGCCGCCGGCCGCCAGGTCGGTGATGAAGCCAATCGCGTTGCTCCCGCCCTCCCTGCGTGGTTGGATGGATGGAATAAGACGCACAGCAAACACGAGGGGATGTGTGATGATGGGGGCAGGGGGTGGGGCACGGAATCAGGGTTGGAGCGGGCAGGAACAGGCACCAGGGGCTTTGGGTCGACGTTGGGCCGAACTGAGCCGGCGCGAGGCGAAATGATGGGGGCAACACAGGCACTGCACGCAGCACTGCACAGCAAAGCACGGCGCAGCACAGCACAGCGGGGTGCAAGGCGGTGAAGGCACGCACTTGGCCGCGGGGATGAACGGCTGCTGCGGCTGCTGGGCCATGTTGGCCTTCAGCAGGCCGCTCAGGCCGGCCGACTGGTACACGGAGCTCGACAGCATCCTGGGAAGTTACAAGCTGCAGGGGAGGGAGGGAGGGAGGGCAGGGGGAAGGGCGAGGGCCGTCAGGGCGGGTGCTGGGGCTGGCAATGACAAACAGGCGTACAAGGCGCGGGGTCTGAACACCCTGGGGGTTTGAGTGGCTGGTCAGGACGGGGGAGCTGGGAATGGGGTTCAAGCAGGGCGGAGGAGGGGCCTAGGAATGAGAGGGGGGGACAAGGGTGGGGGGAGGGAGCGGCGGCGGCGGCAGGCAGCGGGGTTGACGCCGCGGCAAATCAAAAGGGGGGCCGGATCTATTGGCTGCAGGGCACAAACAGGAGCGTGATGGGGCCAAGGGGTGCGGCGAGGCACAAAGGAGCGGAAAAGGTGTAGGAGGCTGCAGACCGGGCATGGGGGTCCGGGGCGCCGGCGGAGCGCACAAGGGAAGGCGGGCCTCCTGCTATGACTATGACCGGCCACACAAAGCCTAATGGGGTTGCCAGCGAGTAAGGTTTGTGTGCCCCGCAGCCCGACCGTCTGGTGCCAGCCGCCGCCGCAGCAACGCGAGGAGCTGGGCAGCCCAGACAAGGTGCTGGAACATTGATGCGTGACCTGCGCAGTCTGAGACCGCGCAGGCCCCAGATGCCGCGCAGAACATCACCGCCCTCAAGGCGGCTTCCCCACTCCCAGGAGGCTCACCTCCTTCTCAGAAGAAGCTCTTCCCACTGATGCAGCCAAGGAGATGGCGTGTAAGGAGGCAAGGGCAGGCCCACGCTTCTAGGTCTAGGGTGCCCTGGGTGCGTGCTGTGCTGTGCGGCCCAAAGGGGGCTCACTCATCGCGCGCTACGCCCTCCCCACGGGCTCAGGTGTGCATTTTTCTGCCTCGCGGTACAGCACCGCGCCACCGTGCGCACAGGGACCCGCCAGCTGCACCCCCCTGTGTCCACCCCCCTGTCAACCAGCCGCCGCCGGGCAGCTCCTTTGACCAGTCCCCTTGACCACTCCTGTTAAAGTCAGTCATCACACATGTTTCATCACACAATTACTGGGTTGCCTGCAGGCTCTCAGTGCCAGCCTTGCCCCGCTTGCCTGACTGTACGGTAACCAACCCTCAGAGAAAACTAGGGTTCTGGGACCCGCTGCGGTGCCGGCTTACAAACGCGCCTGATGTGCCTGCGAGTGGGCGTCTTGACAAAAGCGCGCTAGAACTGGGAAGGGGCGCTAGAACCGGAAAGGGAAGCACGGGGAGTGGAGCAGGCAGCCGAGGAGCCAAAGCCTCCCTGTCGTCAACAATGCCAAGCATGAAATGAGGTGAGGTGGTTCAGTTCATTCAAAATGAGGGGGGGAGGGTTTGACAACACACCACTGGGACGAGGTGGGGCATCGCCGCTCTGAAGCGTCAGCACCCACAACAACAGCAACAGAGCAAGCAATCAGCAGCCTAGGGTTGGCACCCCATGGCCAGCCGCACCGCTGCCAGCAGGCACAGCAACGCCAGGCGGCGCAGGGCGCAAGAATGAGAGGTGGACGCAACATTTGGCATGTGCACGGTGGGTGCAATGCGACAACAGAGCAGGGGGGGAAGAGCACCAAAGCAGGCGGTGGCGGCAGCCACGCCGCTCAGACTCCAGGAAGACATATAAACCCATGGTGGGTGGGGGAAGCGGTGCAGAGAGCAACGCTGCCCAGGGTGCAAGAAAAGCGCACGGGGCGCTGCCGGGAGGGAGCGCGTGCGCCGGCGGGGAGGCGCGCCGGCAGGGGCCTGCCTGCCCCACGCCCTGCATGCGCTTGAACCGCACACGCCCGGCTCACTTCACTCTGCTCACTTCACACCTTCATGAGCGCTGGCTCCAGCAGTGCCACACGCTCCATCACCTCGCTATCTGCCGCCTGCACAGGGCAAGTTGAAATGGGATGTTTGAAGGCACGAGTCGGATGGGGTTGGGTGGGCAGGGGAGGCTGGGGTCCGCGACGCGCTGCGGAGCAGAGCACGCGGCAGGTCAATCCAAGCAGGCGCGATTAGGACGGCAAACCTGGTCCCATCCCAGCACCTTGTCCCGCTGACCTTCTACGCGACCCAACCCACACCACCCCTCAGGCTGGCTTGCAAAAACAACCAGGGGCAAAGCCACTGGTTGCATCCCAGCCGCGCAGCATGGACCCAGCCAACTGGGCGGCCCCCTGCCCTGACCGCGCACCTGGCCCACCGCGTCTCTAGCCCTTGGCACACAATAGAGCCGCCCACACCACAGAGCACCCAACGGAGCCACTTGCAACAAAGCCACTCACAACAGAGCACACAGCAGTGCGCGCAACAGAGCACACCACAGGGCACACCACAGGGCACACAGCAGAGCCACTCACCAGCTCCCCGCGCAGCATGATCTCAGTCAGCTGCCCCAGCAGGCCGCCTTTGGCAGCGGCCACCATGCGCTTCACCTCTGCACAGCAGCAGGCACCACAGCAGGGCACGGCAGCAGGCTCAGCGGGCGCATCGGGTGTGGCACGTTGGGGACGTAACTTTGGGCGGGGCAGTCCCTGTGTGCTTCGCCTGTGCACAGCAGGCGCAGCAGCAGGCACAGCAGGCACAGCGGGCATGTAGAATGGGGGGTAGGTGCGGTCTTCTCGAGGGCAGGCCAAAAGCAAGAGGGGTTCCTCTTTCACCTTGTATCATGCACCCAATGCTGCTGGCCCTGCCCTTGAGCTCCACCAGCCTGCCACAGCCCACGGGCTCGCTCTTTCCTGCCACCGCCTTCCAAGATGCAGTGCACTGCCTCACAGCCCACCTTGCAGCGTGGAGTGCTGTGGATCCAGCTTGTTGCTCCATCCTTCGAGCACCATGGTCGTAACCACTGCAGGCACAGCAGCGGGCACGGCAGGCGAAGAGAGACGGACGTGCGTCATGTCAGTTAATCAGGGCGAATGACGACTGCATGGAGTGCAACACACCCCATGGTGGTGACCACTGCGGGCACAGCAGGCGAAGCGAGAGAGGTGCGCATCATGTCGCGCGTATCAGTGCGAATGTAGGCCTGCTGACTCCGTGGAAAGCACCCATCCAGTGCCACGGCATGCAAAGACGCAAGAAAGGGCGGTGGCCTGGTCGCAACAGGCGGGGTGTGGTGCAGGGGCGGTAGGCGGAGCTGAGCTTGGGAGGCACGCCCAGTCTAATAACTCCGCCGTTCCCGCGTTCCAGCACAGGAAGGCGCGCGTGTGCGGGCTGGGCTGGGGCAGGCGCGCACGCACCTGTGGCGCAGATGTGTCCGGGCATGTTGACCTGGTGCGTGCGCACCATCTCCAGAACATCCGCCAGAGCATCCGCCCCGTGGGTCTTGCCGCTGGTGACGCTCTCGGCGGTCAGCCGCTCAAAGAAGGCGGCCACGTCAGCGCGGAAGGCCTCGGCGTCGGGGCAGCTCTGCTCCTCGCCTGCAGGGGAGAACAAGGGAAGGGGGTGGGGCCGGCAAATTGGAGGCAAGTTGGAGGCAGCAGGCAGCACTGCTCCTCGCCTGCAGGGAGGGAAAGAGAGGGGGGCAGGCAAGGCACAGAGTGAGCAGGCTGGGAAGGAGGGGAGGGGGGCAGGGAAGTAGTCAGAGAGCTGAAGGCAAGCTGGAGGCAACCACGTGGCCGGTTGGGCCCAGGGCAGCGCCGCTTCTCAAGTGCACGCAGGCAGCAGAAAGGGAGAAGAGGTGACAGCCGACACGGGCGGGCGGGAAGCCTGGCAGTGCCGATTGCCCCACCTCCACACTCGCCTGCCCCAGGCCAGGCGCCCCCAACTAAGGCCTCCCCCCCCCACACCCTCCAGCTCCTGCCCTCCCTCCTCCCCACGCTCCCCTACCATGCATCCCCTCTGCATGTCACTGGGTCCCCCGCAGCGGGTGGCCAGCTGTGAACCACAGAGCACACACACACACGTGGGGGTGTTTCCCGGAACACAGGCCGAGCCCCACCTGAGAAGCGCAGCGTCCAGTCAGCGACACACACGCACCCACACACATATACACACATGCGATATGTGGCCCCAAACACACACGAAACCCCACCTGAGAAGCGCAGCGTCCAGTCGGCCACGCGGCTGCCATCCATCTCGGCAAACGACTCAAACAGCCCAAACATGTTGCGCTGGTCCTCGGCTGCGGGGCAGGGCATCCACATTGGGGCAAAGCGTGAGACTGAAGCGCACACCAAGGGATGCAGGGCCAGGGATCGGGTGCCGCCCCGGCAGCCAAATGCACGCAAACCATCCCCTCCTTCTCCCGACTTGCCCAGGCGCGGCACTCACGTGACAGGCGCATGGCCATGCCGGCATCGAGCAGCACCAGGCTGGCTCGCTGCCAGGACTCGAGGAGGGGGGAGGCGTCCCAGCCAAAGAGGGAGGAGGCGGCGCGCGCGCCCGCCCGCACCAGAGCGTTCAGGGGGCGCCCAAAAGGCAGGTCTAGAGTGACCAGGATGTTGCCGGGGTGCAAGTCGGCGTGGATGAGGCTGCAGGGCGGGGCAGGGAGCAAGAGGGCGGGGTGGGCGGGGAGGGGAGAGGAGGGGGCACACTCTTGCTGGGTGCTGCATGTCGCAGGCGCAGCTGGGGTTCAAGTTTCCTATAAAAGCCGGGTGGCTCGTCCACTGGTCCACAGCTGGGCGTGGATGCCCCGGCCTGCCTGCGCCGCCCTGGATCCTGTGCACAAAATGAACCCCTCCACGACCCCTGTCACGTGCAAGTGCAAGTGCAACCAGTCGGACGTGGCATGTGTTCACTCTTGTCCACGAGTAGTATATTTAGATCGTTTGCAGCCCACTGGCAGCTCCTGCTTGCACAAACCCTACCCCCTTATCACACACATCCACAGAGAAGCAAGAGGGTATTACGCGGAGCTTGGAACCAAGCCAACGTGTCAACGGACATTGTACTAGATCAGTTCAGACTCACTTGTCCACATGCAGGTGCAGCCGTTGGCCACTCCCGAATGCACACACCCCGTAGCACATGCCCACTCCAGAGGGCAAAACATTACAGTACATCGCTCAACACCAAGCTCACTTATCTACGATCATCATATGGAGCATGGTGCGCGCCCCCAGCCGCGCCAGCTCGCTGTTGTGGGGGGCGCCGGCGCCCCTGCACAGGCAACACATGAGGGGCACGGGCTGGCCAGTTTGGAGTGTGCAGCTTGCTTTTTGGGGGAGCACGTGCCACGTGCCACGTGCAAAGGCAGCGCAGGTGTGGGCAGAAGCAGGCGATGGCGGGGATCTAGCGGGTTGGGCACAGCAGGGCTTTTTAGACCCGATTGACCAGGGCAGGTCCGCACCTGGCCACGTAGGTGCTGATGTGTGTCCCCGCCTCAAATGTCTCCACAAGCACCGCCGGCTGCACCAGCGGGTAGAGCGGCACTGGGAAGGAGACGCCGGCTGCAGGCAGGCAGGATGATGGTGATGTGGCAGCACACAGGCACACAGGGGTCAGTGGACACAGGCGGCTGAGAAGTATTGGCCAGAGGGCGCGGCCCGGGGAAATTGATGGGCAAGAGGGCGTGGGGCATGCGGCGTAGGGCTTCACCGACCCGAGAGCACGGGAGCAGGCCCGCCCACGTTGACTCGTCTGGAGGCTGCCCCTGCCCTTCTCACCCCCACCCATACCGCCAGCACACTTGCGTCTCCCACTCGCCCGTCCTCCTGAAGCTGTAGGGAGCAGGTGCCCTGCCGCTGCCCATCGGCAAACACACGGACCACCCATCCAAACAAGGCGCAACGCACTCCCCGCCTACCCTCCCCCTGCTTCCCCCACCCCGGCCCGCACCTGTATTTCTAAAGTTGTAGTTGAAGGCATGCAGGTGGGTGGCCTCTCGCGCAAGGTCCACCTGGGAGGACAGGTGAGGGCGGGCGGGGGCCAGGCAGGCGGGTCAGCACGCAGCAGGAGCAGGGCAGGTGAGGGCGGGTGGCAGGCGGCAGGAACAATGGCGAGTAAGCATGCACCAGGAGCAGGAGCAGCAGCAGCAGCAGCACGTGCTGCCCGGCGCCGCACGCCACGTCCCACCCGACGCCCCAGCCTCACACCATGCAGGTGGCAGATTGGGACAGCATCCACACACGCGCCTACTCTCGCAGCAGTGCGGCACACTGTTCCAATCCCCTCCCATCCCCTGCTTGAGGCACCTCCCATTTCAAAACCAGGCAGGGTGGTGCAGGACAGGCGCACCTGCTCCCGCAGAGGCGCGGCAAACTGCTTGAGGCTCTCCTCCAGCTGCAGCGCGTGCAGTGCGGGCAGCCGCGCAAACACCTGCAGACAAGAGGTGGCGGTCAGAGGCGAAGAGTTTGGCACGTCATCCGAGCGCTTCAAACGGTGCACACCACCCATGGGGTCTTTTGCTGGGCACACTGCCCTGCGGGTGCCCCTTCGCCTCCTTGCAGGCCCCCTCCACAGCGGGCCCCCTCCATCCCCTTCACCACTGCTGCCCACCGCTACCCACTGCTACCACACTGACCCGGGCAGCAGCCAGCACGAGCACAGGTCCAGTTGCTGGAGCCTCGCTCGGTGCACACCCTCTCCAACCCCTGCATCAAGTGCCCCGGCCCCGCACATGCCGTCCTCTCCTCACCCGCGCGGCAGCCATCATGAGGGCGAAGTCGCGCTCTATCGACTCGCTCACACCAGGGTGCCGCACCTTCACCGCCACCACCGTGCCTGTGGGGGGGCAGATAGTGCGGGCAGCAGGAGATGGGCGGGGGCAGTGAGGGACAGGGGGGTCCAGGGGGAGGGGATGTGTTTGATGCAGGGGAGCTGCCAGCAGCGAACCGGGAGCTGCATCTGCACGACTGCGGGCACACTGAGAAGGAGGCGGCAGCAGGGAGGGGCATCGTGTGGCGCAAAGGGAGGCAGAGGGAAGGAATCAGCAGCAGCAGGGCAACACGCGGGGGCCCTATGCTCCATGACTACACCACCAATACACACACACACACATTGCTCCATCCCCGCCAGCCGCACGCCAGTGTTGCTCCGCACGCCTCGCCAAGTCTACCCTATACTGCTCTGTTCACAAACCCTTGCCACACCAATGCTTCCCTCACCCACCTGGCTCCATCCCCGTCAGCCGCGCCCCGGTGTCGCTCAGCACGCCGCGGTGGATCTGCCCGATGCTGCCGCTGGCCACCGGCTCCGCATCAAACTGGGAGAAGAGGTCGGGCACACCAAACCCAAAGGCCTCGCGCACGGCGGCCTCCGTGAAGGGCAGCGCGTGCGCCGGGGCCTGCGGGAGAGGAAGAGGTGGGAGCACACGTGGCAGGCATGAGAGAGGCCGGAGATTTCATAAGTCGTGAAGGGCAGCGCGCGCGCCGGGGCCTGCGGGAGAGGTGGAAAACAAGTTGATGCTGTGAGAGATGTGGGAGGCACAGAACACAAAAGCTGTCGAACAGCCGCCTCTGTGAGGGTCAGGTTGGCACACAGGGAGGGCTGGCAGGCGGTTGGGAAGGGTGTGACGGCAGGCAAGGTGGGGCAGGCGTTCTGCGTCGGCCTGCGAAGGCCGCTGCATGCGAATGCACGCGCACCTGGCAGTGCAGCAGCTCCAGCTCAGCACAGAAGTCCGGCGGGAAGAGGTCGTGGCGGGTGGCGGCCCACTGCCCCCACTTAATGAAGGCGGGGCCCGCAATCTCCAGGGTCCGCCTGGGAGCAGAGGAAAGCAGGGGGTAGGATAGGGGCGGTGGGAAGAGCACAGGGTCGGGAGCAAGGGAGAGGGTGGTGGGCAGGAAGGGAGGGGAGCAAAGGAAGTGGGGGTGCAGGCAGAGAGAAGGCAGCGGGAGGAGAAGGAAGGGGGCAGAGGGAGAGGCGGGTCATGTCGTACTGAGACGCAAGCGGGGCGGAACCTCAGGAAGGAGCCAGCAGGGCGAGCACTCGCCCCACCACCACCGCACCTACAACCGCTCATCCCTGCACTGCCACAACGCTGTGAACCCCGCACCCACCTGAGCAGGCGCAGCCAGGTGGCGCGCGACAGGCCCAGCAGGTCGCCCACAAACGGCGCGGTGAGCACCACGGGTGAGAAGAGGAGCAGCAGGACGGCGAGGCGCGCCAGGCTGGCCGCTGCACGGCGCATGCGCTGCAGGCGGCTCAGGAATGCCGGCTCCTCCTCCGCCTGCTCACACAGCTGCTCCTCCGACTGCGCGCGGCAGGCAGGCGAGGGTGGACGGACAGCACACACATGCATGCATTGTAAAAGGCCGCGGGGGTTGACGGTTGCATCAGTTTCGCACAGCGGAGCTGCGGGTGGGTGGGTGGCTCAGGGAACAGCTACTGCTTGTGTTCCCCCTCAGCTGCGCCGCTGACAACAAAGGCGGCGGGGTGGGACGGTGGCATGAGGTAGGCAGGTGAGGTGTGGCCTCCAGGTCAGCGGTTGACGCATAGCGATGATGGGAGGAGCGGCGGAAGGATGGCAGCTGCCAGCAGCCGGGCGCACGCCGGTCACAGCGGCGGTCACAGCGGCCCGACAACACACACATGGCCCCGGCGCAGAGGGCGCACTGGCCGCAGCAGGCCCCCCCAACCAGCAGCGCCATCCGCCCACCTCTGCCACCGGCGTGCTGTAGCACCATGCAAAGCGGGGGTCCCCCCGCGTCAGGCGCTCCGCCAGCACGAGCAGCAGCGACTTGGTCCACACAGGCTGCATACATGTGGGCAGGCAGGCAGGCAGGCAGGCAAGTGGTGAGCATGCCCAATGAGTGTGTGCAAATTGAGCACATGCAGCGGGGCAGAGGGGCGGCGGGGGTGTAGCAGGAGCAGCGCCGGCGCACACGAGGGCAGTGCAGCAGTGCCGCCCGTTTGCACACCGCCGGCGCTGCCCATGCTGCTCATGCAGCCGACAGCCAGCCTGGCACACTGGCAGTCAGCCAAGCCTCACTCGCTCGGGATTGTGCAGCGGTCACACGTGTGTTTTAGGCATCCCCGTGCCAGGACAACCACATAACCTGCCACAACCCCTTGGGGGATTCACCTGCATGTAGATCGCGTTGAAGAAGGCCTCCCGGGCGTGGTAGCCCCTGCCCAGCACCCACTCTATCCGGGCGGCAAGCTGCCGCCGCGCTGCCACCCATTTGGACGGCAGCTTGCCGCTGCCGGCTGCCCAGCGGCTCGGCACCGCAGGCGCCTGTGTGCCATAGCACGCTCGCAAGCGGGGCTTGCCAGCATGCAGCGGCGGTAGGCCCAGAGGCTGCCAGCTGGGGGCCGCTGTGTGCACGCCGCGTCTGCTTGCTGCCAGCAGCGCGGCAGCAGAGCTGCCGGCAATGCTGCGCCCTGAGCAGCTGGCGCCGGCTGCGCTGGCGGCTCGCTGCGCTGCTGCTGCTGCTGCTGCTGCTGCTGCTGCGCTGGCTCCAGCCATGCTGCCCGCCCTGCCTGCTGCAAACGCCAAAAGGCGCTGCTGCAGCGAGGAGTGCTGCGTGCGAGCCAGGTCTGCAGCTACGCCACAAGAGGCCAGCAGGGGCAACCTGCCTGGGCCGCATTTTGTGCTACACGCCGCGGCAGCACAGGTGCCGCCACCTGCTGCTGCTCCCTCTGCTGCCAGCCGCAGGCAGCTCGCTGCTCGGCGCATTCCAAGCAGGCAAGCAGCCTACTGCTGCGTGTTGACTCTTTCCGCGGCTGTATATGAGGCCTGCGCCTGTCAGACCTAGGAGCCCCACGCGGCGCTACGGCCTGCACAGGCAGCGGCGGCGCCGGCAGCAGAGGCGGCAGTGTGGCATAGCGAGTTGAGGCCGCACGCCCGACCTCGTCCTCGAGCGCCTCGCATCTGGGCATCACCTCGCCATGATCCCAGGCACTGAGCAACACCACAAGGCCTTCTGCACAGCTCTGGTCGCACCTCTTGCTCCACATGCGCGCCGCTCTAAGAAACCGCTGTTGCTGGTTGTGACCAGGAATGTTGATAGTATTGCTAACGAGAATCGCCGGGGCTGCCTGCAGCCTCGCCGCCGCAGATTCTCCGCCGCACACTTCACTGCGAGCTGGGCTGGGGCTCCTTTGCTGTCAATTTGCTGCGAGTACACAGGAGTCGCGATCAGAAGGGAAATGGGCGGTCGCAATGCCAGGGTTTGGCGTCCAGCCCCGCCGCCCAGCTGGCAGGCAGCGGCCGCTAGCGCCCTGGTCCCCAGGGCTGCCTAGCAGCGCCTCACCCACAACACTACTTTATTAATTGGCAAATGTGCCAGTACCGGTTGCTGTGGCTGATCCCAGGAGAAGGAGCGACAGACAGGGGATGGCAAGCCTGCCTGCTGCTCATTGGCAGGTTTGAGGACGGCACAGTGCCCGCTTCATTGACCCAGCCGGCTGCCAGCACGTCAACACGCAGTTGTTTGCCCGTTGACCGTTCGTGTGTGGCTGCTGCAAATGTGGGGGTGAAGACAACCTTTGGAGGCGCAGTTGTAGTGGACTCGGGGCCTTGCTCCCTGCCCTGCTGGCCACCCCACCAAGACGGCCGCTCACTGGCTGGCCGCTGTGCTGGCTTGCTCGGACGAATCAGGTGCCAGGTAGTGTATAGGTCACGTTGGAGCTTGTATGCCACATCACCTTCCATGCAAGCAGCACCAGCAGCACCAGCATGGGTGGGCGACCAGCCGTGGTGGCATTTGCAGCCTCAGTGTGCATCCAACCCAGGCACCGCCGGCCGGGTGGCCCGACCCTGGCGGGAAGCAAGCAACTGGCAGTGATGCCTGCTTGGTTGCGTCATGGCGGGATGTCATGCACTGGAGGAGGCGGAGAGCCAAAACAACATTGAAGGGAGGGCGGGGAGCATGCAGGGCCGTCAGCAGACGCAAGGGAAACCACCGATGCCAGCGGGTGGCCGACCAGTCAGGATGGCACGGCGCAGCCTCTGAGGAGCACTGCCCAAGGCACTGCCCCAACAGGGGCGGGTTTCCGGATACAGAAGCAGGCATAATCCTGGGCTGGGGATAGCTGGCCAGGGCGGGAGCCAGCTTGGCCGGTGCAGGTGGGTGGGAGTTGGCCGGTGCAGGTGGCTGGGAGCTGAGCGGCGGCAGGGGGGGGGGGGCAAGCCGCCCCGCCGCTCTTGCACCCCCACATTGCTCCGTTGAGCCTGCGTCCGCTGCAACATGCTACCTGTCCGCGACCAAAAACGTCGGGGAAACCCAAAGATCGGGCCCTTAAAGGCAAGCGGCGCACGCATCTAGACCTTGGCTGGTGGAAGGTAACTCTCGGGGGGCAGCGCCGTCGGGGCACAAGCAGCGCCGTCGGGGCCCCGTTCCCCAACACTTCACCCCTGCTAACAGCCCCAGGGCCACTGGGCCTTACACTCAGCCTCCCCACGCCCCCTCCGCCCGCCACTGTCTCACCTGCACCAGCCCCTTACCACCGCACCAAACTGCACCCCGCGGCCCCTGTCCGCCCCTTTCGGCTCTCTTTTGACGTCTGACAGCCCTCGCCGGCCTTCAGAAGCACCACCGCGCCGGCCTCGTCACTGTAGCTATGGCCCTCGTCCTGCAGCCCGCGCCCGTGCACACCATGCAGGTGAGCCGCTATACACTGTCAGGCTGCTCCGCGGGGACGGGCGGGCCCTGCAGCCGGGACGCGGCAAACCGACGGGCCAGGGTTTTTCGTGAGCAGCTGCCTCGGCCACTGCGGCCGCGCCTTGCCGCCCTCAGCGTGATGTCTGTGCCTAGCGAGCACCCATACGCCGCCTGGAACTGACTTCAGAGCCCTCCCTGCCCGCCCGCCTCGCCTCCCCCGAAATTGGCCCCTGCAGCCCCGCTCCTGGAAGGGCGACAACGACATGCTTGTCGACCGCCTGATCGCAGCCAGCCGCAAGAAGGAGGTGGCCACCGAGTCGCTCGTGGTGAGGAGGCCAATCTGCGGGTGTGGCGGGCGGCGACCGACCGCCTCTACCGCTTCCCGGACAACCCGCCTGCTGGCAAGGCTCCAATGGTTGATTCTGCTCTTCTGGGCCGATGCCCCTAGCCCCTGCAGCTTGCTGCCTGCTGGTTCCCATCACTCACCTCCCTGCGTCTCTCCCCTCCCGCTGCCCATCCCTCTGCCCCCTCCAGGAGCGCACCCTTGTGCCCTTCTTCGACTCCTCTGATGCCAGCGCCGGCTCCTTCCAGTCGCTGCAGCCCGGCCGCCGCACGCCCGCCACCAAGCCGGTGACGGTGCCCGGCGGCCTCAAACGCCACGCAAACGAGCGCTCCAACGGCTCCCTGGCCGGCAGCCCGCCCCGCAAGGAGGGCGAGGTGCTGCAGGCCAAGCACGCGCGCCGCGGCGGCAAGCCCGCCGCCCAGCCCTCTGGCAGCGCCGCCTCTGCGTCCACCGCCTCTGGCGGCCGTCACGGCAGCGGCAGCGGCAGCGACACCGAGATGACCTCACCCCTCGCCCCCAGCCGCAAGCCCCGCAGCGCCGGCAGCAAGAAGCACCAGCGCGACGCCGCCGGCGCCAGCGCTGCCAAGCCCGCCCCCAGCGGCGGCGCCGGCCAGCGCGTGTCCCCGGCGCGCAAGCGCCCGGAGCCCGCGATCGACATGCGCCAGCTGGCCGCCGCCTCTGCGGCCGCAGGCGCCTCGCTGCGCACGCCCGGCGCCAAGGGCAGCGCCCCCCGCGCCCCGCCCCCCGCCTGCACCAAGTTTGCGGGCCCGGCGTTCACCAACAGCCCCACGCCCGACTGCCTGCCCATCCCCACCTCCAGCCTGCTGCTGGCCGAGGCCGCCGAGGGCCTGCGCTCCCGCCTGACCCTGTGAGCAGGCGGCAGCACGGCGCAGCAGCATGGTGGGGCAGCAGCTGTGTGGGCCAGCCACGGGCCGCCCATGTTTACGGCGGCGCGCCCGCGGCACCACGCCACACCCCCCAAGCCTTCCTGCTACATCTCCCTGAACGACACGTCCTTCAGCCTTCCAACGCCCGCACCCCGGCACTAGCGCGGCAGCACACCACTTGGCGCCGCGGCCCCGCCGACCCAACCCAATCCCTCAGGCGGGGCCGCTGCGCACGGCTTGCGCGCCGGACGCGGCGTCCATACGACAGCCCTCAATCGCCACACTGATTGCTGTTTTTTTTTTTTTTTTTTTCCCACCCGTCCTCTGTCCCCCCGTCCCCAATAGTGCCCCTCTCATCCCCCCCCCGCCCCCCCCCCGAATTTACTTCACCACCTCCAGTTTTGCCGCATGCTTGCGCTTTAGCTCTCTGCTCCGTCCCCCCTACCCCCATCCCCGTTAGGCAGTGCCAATCTTCCTATTCTGCGGTATTCGGCTCTCGGTGCCAGCGCCAAATACTCTTCTGGCGGCCCCCGCCAGCCCTCCGTTTGCTAGGCAGGTGCTATCCCACCCCCTGACACAACACCCACCCTTGATTTCGGCGCGGCACGCCCCCTTTCTCCCGCCTGGAAGACAGATGCTCCCTTTGCAACATTTCATCGCGGCAGCCGCCCCCTTGCGGCTGCCAGCGGCCCCCCTTCCCTTTCCGCCCCCACTTGCTTTTCTGAGCCTTGCTTGCCCCGCCTGCCTGGCACCCCCGTCTCTTCTGACCAATTTCCTCCATGCAGGCGCGGCACAAGGGCTGGGGCCACACTGCTCGGCGTCGCCGGCGGGGCACTCTGCGTCCACGCTCGAGGGACGGCCGGCTGCAAAGCCGCGATCGCTTCCCCCCTGCAAGGCCACCTCCCCCCCGCCGGCGCCCCCCAGCCCCGAGCCCGCCCGCCTGATCAACCGATTCCTTCACTTGCGCCCTTTCCCAGCCCTCACCCGCCACCGCCACCCCACCCCCCACCCCTCTCACCTGGTTGCACTTTGCGCCCCCCGCCCCCCACCCCACTGCCCTCTCCCCTCCCCACCCACCCACCCAAGCACCCCACCCCCCACCATCCGGAACTGCCCACCGTAACCCCGCACTCCGTGCTCACCGACCGCCTCTGTCAGTTGGCCCCGCCGCCGCATTGTATTCCTACCATTTGCTGGCCCGCACGCCCGTCCTGTACCTCGCCCGCCCGTGGCGCTCTGCCCGCCCGCGTGCATGCACACCTGACCCTGGTTGCCTCACCGCTCTTCTCTCTCTCCCCCCCCCCTTCCTGGAACAGCGCCCCCTCTCTGCCTCCTCACCCCCTCCCCTGTGTGTGGGGAGCCCCAACGGACGCCTGCCCTCATGCGATAGCTTTGAGTCACGTTTTTGCCTCTTCCCCCCACCCCTTGTGTGCGCTACCCTGTGTGCTCTCTTTGTGCGCTGCTCGTCCTCCCTGCACCTACCCCCCTTTTGGGCTCGCCCTCGTTATTGCCTGTGGCCCGCCCCCAACACTGCCCCCCCCCCGCAACACATCCTCGACTGGCTGCCAGACCCGGCTGGCAGCCTGCAGCTGCTGGGCTTGGAAATCAGCGGTGACCCCCCCGCCCCGGGCGCAGCGGCAAATGCGCCCACCCCTCCCCCAAAAACATCTCTCCCCCTTTTTCAACCACCGTGTACCACCCCTCCTCCCGATGAGGGCCCAAAGGCCTCGTGGCCTCCCCCTGCCATTCTAGCGTCCCCTTTCTTCTCGCCCTGTAAAGCAACACACAACCGACTGACTTGCCAAGGTGGTGGTTACACAAAAGGGGGCCTGGGGAGGAGGAACAGTGGGTGGGTGCCCTGCCTGCGCCAGCCAGCCAGGTGGGCAGTTTTGGAGGGTGCACGTGCAGAGCACCAAAAGATGTGGGGGTTTGCTGGCCGCGCCCTCATGCCTTGGTGTGGCCGGTGCCGCCAGCCGACAAGTCTGGGGCCACCAGCTGGGGCAGCTCCACGTGGTGGGTGGCCCAGCTCTTGAGCTTCACGGCGGCGCTGCAGCAGCGGCAGCGGGGGGAGGGGAGGGGAGGGGGCACCCTTGCGTGGGCAGCATGCTGATTGATGGGCACAGCACCTCCCCAGCCGGACGCCAGCCTGGCGCTCCCAGCCAGCCCGCGCCCCGCACACCACGCACCTGACGGGCAGGGCCTTCCATACCGCCGCCGGCAGCTTGGCCAGCAGCACCGCCGCCAGCTCGTGGGTGCCGCCCGCCCCGTTGGCCAGCACTGCGGGGGGGCAGGAGTGGGGGTGGGTTGGTGGTGGGGGTGGCCAGGGGGCACAGCAGGATCGGCAGGAGCTGCCCTCACCCCTCACATGTGCTCCCCCCCCCGCAAGCTGCACTGCTGCAGAGGCCTGACCACCGCTCGCCTGCTGACCGCTGCTAGAGGCCATGTGTGGAGGCAGGCAAGGCAGCAGCAGCCCACCCCCCGCTCCCCCACCTGTCACTCCCAGCAGGATGCAGGCCCAGCTGAGGAGGCGCACCGCCGCCGCGCCCGCCGTCTGCGGCAGGGCCTCCGCCAGCCCCAGCACGCCCACCAGCACTGCGGGGGCAGGAGCGGGGGGACACGCATAAAAGGACAGGCACAGAACAGGGAGGGGCAGGTGGCATGCGGGAGGGTGCTGCCCAAGCTGGGCAGGGGCAGGAGGGAGGAGCACAGGTGCAAGCGGGCAGCGGGAGGTGGCAGGCAGGAAGGTGCCACCGCCCAGTTTAAGATCAAAGATCGCTTCCAGAGAGCGGCAGCAAAGGCAGCACTTGATCTGACAGACCCCACCCAGCCCAGCCCAGCTCAGCATGCAGCGCAGCAGCGGCAGCTGCCAGCTCACCGCCTGTCACCATGCTGCTGACAGCCGCCAGGGTGCACACAACCACTGCAGGGGAGGGGAGGGGAGGGGGCACAGAGCGGAGGCTGGGGAGGGGAGCGCCGTGAGGTGGCGGCAGCAGGCAGGCATGCGCAGCACATGGGACGCCGGGTGTGCCAAGCAGCCAGCGGGCAGCATCCCGCGACCTGTTCCTGGGCCCTGCCTTACACAGGCACACACATATTTTTCGTGCCGCCTCACGTCCGCTGGGTCTCCCTCAAGTCCCACTGCGCCCCCCAGCCACCCTGCCTGCTTTGCGCGAAGCACCAGGGCAGCCAGCCCACTCCCCAAACCCCCCACCGCACCTGCGCTGCCCTCCTTGAAGCCGCAGGTTTGCAGCACAAAGCCGCTGCTGCTGAGGGCGATGCTGCCGCCCAGGCCGACAGCCACAAACAGCCGGCTCAGCCGCTGCGCAAGCAGGAAGCCTGCGGGTTGGGTGGATGGGCGAAGGGCAGGCAGGCATGGGGTGAGCGCATTGCGCAACAGGGCGGCGAGTCCGAAGCTCAAGTAGAGCGGCTGCCAAGCCTAGGGCAGGCAGGCTCAGGACCCTGATGTTCAAACCACCAAGTCGTGCTTCCAAAACATCAGCCTGCAGCTGCTGCACTGCCTGGACTGGGCACACTTGCAGCCCCACATGCCAGCTGCCACCCCACGGGCTCACGCTCCTGCCCGCCCACCCACCGATGCGGCAGGAGGCGGCGGAGAGGCCGAAGCAGGCGCCCGCCTGCAGGCCGTATGTGACGGCTGCCGGCTTGTCACCCGGGCGGCGCTGGCGGTGGTGGTGGCGGGAGCGCAGGAGTGATACCATGAGCACAGCCATGGACAGCGCAAACAGCACGCCCAGCATGCGCAGCGCGCCAGGTTCACCCGCCGCCGCAGCAGCAACAGCAGCAGCCGTGCCGTCCCCGCCGCCGCCGCCGCCCCCAGCTGCCGCCACCCCCGCGCCGGCGGCGGCTGCCTGGCCGGCGGCAGCAGCTGCGGCCCCTGCCGCGTCTGCCGCCGCGCCTGCAGCGCCTGCTCCGGTGCTGGCGGCTGCTGCAGCTGCCGCGTCATCCGGCGGGCTGCCCTCAGCGCTGGTAGCTCCCAGGCCCAGAGTGCCGGCAAAGGCGAGCGCCACTGCCCCCCACTCGAGGGCATGCAGCTTCTCTTTCAGGAAGAGGTGGCTGTACACTGCCAGGCCCACCAGCCCCACACCGCTGATGGGCTGCACAATGGAGACCTGCCGACATGGGGAAGCAAAGTGTAAGGGTGCGAGCGGTGTGGGGTGGGGTCAGGACGAGGTATGGGAGGCAGCGGCGCGGCAGGAAGGCGACCTGTAAGAGCCACGCCGGCCGCATCGGCGGGGGTGCCAGCCACATAAGTTAGGGGGATCTAACTACTTCCACTAGGGGCATGAGAGGTCATGCTGCCCTTGTTAGGGCTTCAGTTGAGCCCCACTGCACTTCCCACACTGTGCAAGTGTCAGCCCACCGGGCAGAGGGAGCGCCGGTCCGCGCCGTTCTGGGCCCCGCCCCCCACCCCCCGCTCGCAGCCCCGCCCCTGGCCCCCGCCGCCACTCACCGGCGCCAGCGCAAACGCTGCGATCTGCAGCACCGCGCCTCCCAGGTCGGCTGCCAGGCCTGAGACCCAGAGGCGGGAGTTGAGGTATTGCGACAGGATTTTGCGGTCGGTGGCGGAGAAGCGGGGCAGGTGGCGGGTGGCCTCCTTCTGCAGCGCCTTGCCCACGCTGCAGCTGGTGGAGGAGACCACCGTGATGAGGATGGCCAGCCAGATCATGGCGGGTGCTGCCCAGGTGAGTGGCTACGCCAGAAGAGGCGGCGGGGGTCGAGGGCGGAGCCGGGACGCCTCGGGGGCGGGGCCCAGCGGCGCCGCCAGCAGCGGCCTTTGGCGATGGCTCGCGGCGTTCCCGCAACGTCGCGATGTTGCTGCAGGCCGCTGGGCAGGCCGGTAGCGCGCCCAGAAGTCACGCTGGGGACGCGAGGGAGATGGCAGGGAGGCGCGCACACCGCGCTGCTGCTCTTCAACAAGGCCTGTCGCTTGGCTTGAGCGCTTAGTGTGCTGGGCAGGGCAGGACAAAGTTGGGGACATGTGTACTGCAGCCGTCCCTGCCTGGCCGCCAGTCTAATTTGTCAGTGATTTGTGCCGCTCAATGCAGTGCATTGCAGCAACCAGCTCTTTACAAGGTTTACGGGCCGGGTCATAGGCCAACATATGAACCGTCAAACAGTTTGGCAAAACACACACGCTCGGCAGGGAAGGCAGAGCTCGTGCGCGCCGCCTTCGCCGCCACCGCCGCCACCGCCTTGCGGCTGCTCCGCCTTCATGCCCCCACATCAAATGAGGCCCGGCCAGACGAGGCACTTGTCGGCCCAGGGCAGCCACTTCATGGGGGTTGTGAGCAGCGTGGCCAGGAAGACGGGCGACACCCACCAGTTGTCCCACAGCACCCACGAGTAGTACAGGGGCACCGCCAGGCTGGCAGCCAGGGAGACGGGCATGAAGGCCTGGTAGATGAGGGTGGCGGCAAAGACTGCAGGTGGCAGGGCGGGGCAGAGGGGGGGAGGCGGGAAGGCGGTGGTGGTGAGGGGGTGAGGGTATCTGGGGGGGAGGTGGAAAGGTGGTGGTGAGAGGGAGGCGGTGAGGGTAAGGCAGGGCTACCAGGAAGGCAGCCCCACCCACACATCACGCAAGGCCCACCACCCTGGCCCCGCACTCACACCCCAAGCAAGGCCCCCCCACCCTGCCCGCCCACTCACATCCCACGTAGGGCGGCACGCGGCTCCACCACTTGAGCTCCTTTGCAAACTGCTTGCTCCACCGCCACTGGCGCTTGGTCTCCTCCGCAATGAACGCGTTGTACCTGCATGCATGCAATGGAAGGAGAGAATGAGGGGGCAGGAGGATAGGTGGGTTGGCACAGTGAGGTGGAGTGGGATGTGGGGTGCCAGGGCGTCTCCGCAAGCAGGAAGCCGCACTGAAGCCGGCTGCTTGGGGTGAGCGGGGGATTGGCGAGGGGGGAGGGTTGGGGTGGTGAGGGGGGGGGATACAGAGGAGTGGGGTGGCAGCGCCAAGAGCGCTCTGTCTTCTGAGCCATTTGTGCATCGTGGCTCAGGCACTGGGGAGGCGGGGTTGGGGTGGGGTGCGCAGCTGTATGTGCGCCAAGTGGGGGACCCACAGAGTGCGCAGGGGCTGCCAAACACAAGCGTGGCCGATGCAAATGCGGCAGCAGAGAAACAGGACACTAGCACGTGCGGACTCGCAGTGGTAGCAGCAGGTTACTTGAGGCCAAGCCGCACCCCAACCGGCCCGAAAGAAGAACACAGCTGCGGCCTGCAAGTGCACAGTGCCACCAGCACAGTCTGCCACAATCATTACTCAAGTGATCAGCCAATACATCTAGTTTTTCGTACATAATGCATGGTCAGTCACTCACGCATCCATGAGCTCTGCTTGCCACGACTGCAGCACCGCCCACACGTCGTACAGCGGCTGCAGCTTCTGATTGACCGCCGCAAGGGCCGCCAGCAGCGCCACCACAGCAGGCGTTTCGCTGCAGGGGGGAGGGGGCGGAGGGGGGAGGGTTGGGGCTGGGAGGGGGGAGGTGGTGGTAAGGTTGCATACAGCAGGCGGCGTTGGTGTTGGGAGCTGCTTGGATGCAGAACAGGGTCGGCTGGGGCTCAAAAGTGGGTGTCTCTCAGGCTGAGCACTGTACACACGCCGTGGTCCTCTGCAGCACAGGCGCAAGCAGCCAGGCCCCCAGTTGCGGTGCCCACCCGCCTGCCCACTGACGCCGGCCGGCCCGCCTGCCCTCACCTCAGCCGCTGCGCTGCCTCCTGTGCTGCAAACTTGGCTGCACGCCAGCGCTGCTGCGCGCTCATCGGCCGTGGCTTCTTCTTCTGCTGCTGCATGGGCGGCGGCGGCTGCGAGTCGCCGTCTGCTGCTGCACCCGCCGCTGCGCACGGCGGCATGCGCCGCGGGCGCTGTGCCCGGCTGCCGGCCTGCTGCACCTGCTGGCTGCTGCTGCCAAGACTGCTGCACGGCTGCCGCAAAAGGCCTGCAGCAGCATGGTTCGACAGTAAAAGTCGGTCAAAAGGACAAGCCAGACCTGGGGAACACAAGAGCACCACAGGGGCTGGCTATAGTAGCCAGGGGACCGGCACCCGAGCGTGTCGAGTCTCGTGCACCAGGAACCTCGTGCCCCGCCTGGCACTCACCTAGGTTGCTGCTGCCTGCGGTCAGAGTCTGCTGCTGCCTGCGGCCCAGGCACAGAGTGGTCGGCTGCCGCGGCGCATAGCGCAGCGCCTGTGCTGCTGCTGGGCGCGGGGCTGCGACTGCTGCCACCGCCGCCACGCCGCCTTTGCTGCTGGCACGCGGGCAGCGCGTAGCCGCGACTGCTGTGGTGCTGTGCATTGCGTGGGATCGGTGTTGAGACGCTGAGCGTCGCTGGAGGGAGCTGCGCGGCGCTGGATAGCACGAGAAGAGTCTCGCAGCGCGAGGGACGCTGAGCGGAGGAGTGGGGGTGCAGGGGCAGTTGGTGAACACAATCGACAATGTATTAGCGCCATGCATGCGGCCTTTGCGCTGAGAGAGTGGGTGGGCCGGAAGAAGGTGAGAATACACATCATCTGGCTTGGCCCCACAAGTGGCAGGCCTGCAACCGTGGCATCCCTCTACGCGCATTGCAATTGAAGTCGGCAGCAACAGGGAGACGCCCAAGGACAGGCGTTCTCGCAGGACTCAAAGCTACACCACAGCCACCAGTCTAGCGCCCTCCCCGCGCCTCAATCCGACATGCAGGCGACAATGCAGCTCACCACCACGCCGCTGTGCCGGTAGGAGACGCCCCTGGCTGCATGCGGGTGGTGAGGGCCTGCCCCGTCACTCACAGCCCTCCTGACTACGCCCTGCTTGCTCCCATGGTGCAGGCACCAGCGCCCGCTGGCCTCCAAGATGGCCTCGCCAGCTGGGCTGGCCCCGCTGGGCCGCAGAGGTGCGTGGGGCGGCGCCGGCGGGCAGGCGGGCGGCGGGCGGCGGCAGCACCGCCAGGCGGCAGCAGCGACGGCCTGGCCAGCCTGCAGCAGCCAACGTGACATGCAGCCTTGCTGCCACAGCAGTGCAAGGAGAGATGAAGTGACGAAAGTTGAGTGGCAGAGGGTGTGATGTGCGCAGCTGACCAGGTTTCGCTCGCTGCCATCTCTCCTGCAGGCGCCGCCTCTCGGCGTGGCGCGGTGGCGGTGCGGGCGCAGCTTGAGGACTCCCTTGGGGCGATGGCTGACAGGTGCGCCAGGATGCGATCGTGTGTTTGCAGCCTCCTGGTGAAAGCCTGCTTGGGTGCATTGGGTGGGCAGGATCAATAGCCAGGGCCTGTGGGCCGCTGCCACGCTGACCTGCTGTGGTGATGGTGGCCCTGAGCGTGCGGCTGGGCTTGAGCTGCCGCCTGCCAGGCTGTCAGGCTTCGCACCAGCTGCTGCTCCTGCTCAGATGCCGCCCAGCTGCCGGCTTGCGTCCTCGGAGCGCATTCCAGCCCCATCTCCCAGCGGCTCTCCGCCCACGCCCCCATCCCCTGCCCGGCCCCGCCCAGCCACCACACGCCTGGCTCACTCCCCGCCTGCTCCCCTGCCTGCCTCCCCCTGGCGCCCCCTCTCCTCCTCCGCCTGCAGTGTCCCCTCCGCCTTCCACAGCCTGGCCGCCCACCTCTCCACCCGCCTGTTCCTGCTCGGCGATGCTGCCGACCAGCTGGCGGGCGCCGCCGACCAGCTGTCCGGCCAAGTGGGCGATGCCGCCGCCGCCGCCGCCGGCGCGGTCAGCGCGGCCGCCGACGCGGCGGCTTCCGTGGACCCCGCTGCCGCAGGCGAGGCAGTTGCCGAGGTGGTCGACAAGAACAGCGGCTTCTTTGGCGCGTTCTCGGGCGCCTTTGAGCAGTTCCTCAAGGTGCTGGACGGCGGGCTGGAGAAGGCCGGCGTGCCGTACAGGTGCGACAAGTGACTGGTGCGTGGGTGTGCTTACCTGTTTGTGTGTGTGGGGGGGCTGGACGGCGGGCTGGCGAAGGGCGGCGTGCCCTACAGGTGCGTGGGGCGTGGAAGCTGCGTGTGTTTTGATGGTTGGGCGGCAGTGGGGAGATGCGTGTGAGGATTGTTTTGGTGTGAAGGCCGGCGTGCGAGGTGCATGTGACGTTGGACAACGTCGCCACGAGCTGCGCGCGTGGCTTTTGGTGGGGGCAGGGGGCAGGGGCGTGAGGCGGGTTTCGCTGAAGGCCGGCGTGCCCGGTAAGGTGCAAGAAGTGCCGCCCATGCTGCTCCACAAACCCCATCCGTCCTCCTGCCTTCCTCCCTCCCTCCCTCCTGACTGTCTGGCATTCCCCATGCTGCTGCAGCTATGGATTTGCCATCATCTTCCTCACCGTGCTGGTCAAGGTGGCCACGTACCCGCTCACCAAGAAGCAGGTGGGGTTGGGGAGTGTGTGGGGTGGTGTCCGAGGGGTGGTGGTGGGCGGAGAAAATGGTGGTTGGGTTGGGGGTTCAGGCCAAGGCGGCCATATGCCTGCTAGGAGAGCTGGTGGGTTGATGGGTAGGGGAGTGGGTATCGGTGGATGTGGGTTGGGTTGGGTGAGTGAAGAGTTGCGTGTTGTGGGAACGGTTTGGGAGGAGGAGGGTGTGGGGCGAATTGAGGAGCCCTGAGATGGGGCTGGTCTGCGGCGGAAACCTGGGCCACCAGGTGCGGCTGCTGGTCACGATTGTGCCCGGTGCACCGCTGCTGTTTCACCTTCACCTTTTTTGCTCCGTCCTCCCCTAGGGGGAGACGGCACGGAGCACACAGGCGCCTGCCGCGGCGTGCGCAGCCTGCGTGTCACCAGTCTGACCCTGTGCCTCCCAACCTTGCCTCCTCCCCCCATGGCAACGCCGCGTGCAGGTGGAGTCCACGCTGAGCATGCAGGCTCTGGCTCCCAAGGTGAAGGACCTGCAGGCCAAGTACGCCAACGACCCGGAGCGCCTGCAGGTGGGCGGGGGGGCGGGCTAGAATTAGGCTCGTTGTGTGTGTTTGCCTGTCTGCCTGTCTGTCTGAATGCCTGTCCGTCTGCCTGCGAGGGGGCTAAAATCAGACCCGGAGCGCCGGCAGGTGGGCGGGGGGGTGGCCGGGTGTAGAGTCTAGAGTCTGTCTGTCCGTCTGTCTGTCTGTTTGGGAGGGGGCTACAATCAGGGGTGAGCTCCCAGGCAGTGCGCCAAAGTTGCCGCTGTGGGGCGTGCCCTGCCAGCGGCCGGGCGTGCGCGTCGGTAGAGCGGCTGGCTGGCTGGTTGGCGAGCGCTGGGCTGCGGTCAAAGGCTCGACTTTTGCGTGGGTTACAACCTGGGCTGCCCAATGAGTGAGGGTTGCGCACTGTCTCTGGGGTGGCTGCCTCTTCGCCCCGCGGCAGCTTCAGATGTACACTCCACCGCCGCAAAGCCGGTCAAACAGTGCTTGGCACCCGACTTGCTGGCTCCCGACTTGCTGGCTCTCGACTTGCTGGCTCCCAGCCATGAGCATACTTCATGCTCATCATGCGGGTTGCGCCCTCGTTTTTGTCGTTGGCGCGCCTCTTCTTGTTTGGTTTGCATGCCAGCTGTGCACGCATCGTGCTGGATTTGGGCGCAAGCACGCAAAGTACATCTGTGTCGTGGAACTTGTGGCACAGAAGTTGGGGGGGTGTCGAAACACCGGGCGCGCCCCTCTCGGCCCCCCTGAGCGTCTGTCTCTGGTGTGCCTGTGTGCTGTCCCTGTGATCCATGTTCCAAAAGCGCTTGCCTGGTAGCTCCTGTCACTACATGCGGCGCACCGCCCCCCGGCCCCCCGCTGGTGTGCATGGGGGCACGTGCCGCCCCCTCCATGCCGCTCCGGGCAGCCTCCTGGGGTGCAAATTGGGCGAGAACGGGACAGTATCTGCGATATTTCGGAAGATTTTGGAAAATGGCGTTTTCGGAGCTCTCCGGAATCGGTACCGCCGGAAATTGCATTGGACCAGCGCTGTCCTTCTAGGATGCCCGCATTCATCAACAGGTCTCTGGTTCGATCCCGGACGCGACCTCCAAATAGGGAGTTAGGTCGTGTAGCTCAGTGGTAGAGCGGTTGACTGCAGGCTTTTTGTTTTGTCTTTAACGAATGGTCCAACTTTTCTGCCTCCTCCAGGTCGAGACGGCAAAGATGTACCAGACAGCGGGCGTGAACCCGCTGGCGGGCTGCCTGCCCTCCCTGGCCACCATCCCCGTCTTCATTGGCCTCTACCGGTGAGATGGGGGCAAGAAAGGGTGGGTGGTGGGTGGCGCGCAACCGAGGCCGGCGGCATGAGCAGCCGGCGGGGGCCGACGCCTTGCCACAGCTTCTCGCATGTGCCGCGGGCTCCCTTGCCTGCCTGCCACACACTCGCTGCCACCCCATGCAACCCTGTTCATGCCTCCTCTCTCTCCCACCCCACATCCCAACCCTCGCGTCTCTTTAGAAATGCACAGTCCACTGTGGCTGACAAGCGCCTTCCCCGGTGGCTGCTCCCGAGTTTTCACTCAACTTTTCACTCGTCCCCTCCCTCCGTCTCCTCTCCCACCCTTCATCCCTTTCCCCGCAGCGCCCTTTCCAACGTGGCGGACGAGGGCCTGCTGACCGAGGGCTTCTTCTGGATCCCCTCCCTGGCCGGCCCCACCACCGTCAACGTGAGCCGCACGCCGCCCCTTGCATGCCACGCATGCTTGCGAGGGATCTGTCCTGCCAACGCCTTTTGCCACCACGGCGAGGCGTCCTGCACCAGGCTGATGCACCCGCCTCTCCGCACACAGGCACCCACGCAAAGACAGCAGTCTGTAGCGCACACATCCCTGCTCCCTGCTCCCCCCCGGCCTGCTGGTCCTGCCCTGCAGGGAGGCCTGGGCTGGCTGTTCAGCTGGGAGAACGGGCAGCCCACGCTGGGCTTTGCCAACACCGCCGCCTACCTGGTGCTGCCCGTGCTGCTCATCGTCAGCCAGGTGGGTGGGGGGGGCGGCACCTGTGAAAGATGCACACGGCGCAACAGGAGGCATGCAAATTTAGGAGGAAGGAGGGTCTGGGAGGGCTGTGCCACGGACCGGCACATGCTTGCTTGCTTCTGTGTGCGCGCTCATGGGGCACCAATGGCGCCGCCTTGCCCATGCCCCCCTGGGTCCCTTGTTGCACCACCTATGTCCGCGCTTCCGCCCGCACCTCACCGCCCCGCGCCCCCTCCTGCCCCCCTCCTGCCCCGCCCCTGCCCCGCCCCGCCCCGCCCTGCTGCAGTACATCAGCCAGAAGGTGATCAGCCCGCAGCAGAGCCAGGACCCCTCCCAGCAGTCTGCCAACGCCATCCTCAAGTTCCTGCCCCTCATGATTGGTGAGGGGCACCAGGCACCTACCTGCCCATCAGGGGGGCATAATCCTGAACCTGAATCTGGACTCTGTTCATCAGGGGGTCTGATCATCAGGGGGTCTATTCATCAGGGGAACATCCCATCTGGAATCTGTTCATCAGGGGGGACATAATCCTGACTCTGAAGCACTTCACCGGCTTCGATGTGCCAAACGGGGGAATCAAACAGTGGGGCGCGGTGCCTGCCCTGCGTGCTCGGCGAGCGTGTGTGCAACCCGGTTGGGGTCCTCCGGGGGCAGGGGACCGAGCCCTCGCCTGTGTGGCCCTCTCCTCTGCCCACCTTGACCCTCCCCGCCTCCCTTGCCTGCCCCCTGTCTCATCCTTTGTGCTCCCTCCCTCGCCGTCCCTCGCCTCCCCCCCTGCCAGGCTACTTCTCCCTGAACGTTCCCAGCGGCCTCACCCTCTACTGGTTCACCAACAACCTGATCACCACCGCGCAGCAGGTGGGCCGGTGGGCCGGTGGTCCTGGCATGGCGTGCCGAGCTGTGGCGGCAGGAGCTGCCGTTGCTGGGCCAAACAGCCAGGCACTGCCTGGCGCTGCGCTCCCTGGCGTTGCCTGCAACTGCCCGCACCTGTCGTCGCTGCTGCGCACCCTCTGCTCTGCTCCCATGCTCTCCCATGCTCATCACACCTCGCTCCCCTCCGGCTTGCCCTCTTCTTCCCCGCTCCCTCCCCTCCCGCTACCCTGCAGCTGTATCTGCGCCAGAGCTTTGCGGGCGCGCAGGCGGCGGCGGCGGGCGGCGCCGGCGGCAGCGCCTCCACCGCTGTCATTGATGTCGAGCCCGAGGAGAAGAAGCCCAGCGGTGAGGCAGGGCGGCATGTTGTTATCACTCTGCCTGCTTCCGTCCCGCGTGTTCTGGTGTCTTTCTAAGGTCTTTCTAAAGTGTCACTGGTGCTGAGCCGAGAAGAAGAAGCCCAGCGGTGAGGCAGGCCGGCCCTGCGCTCTCCCGCTTTGCCCGCTTCCGCCCCGCATGTTCTTGTGTGTATCTCAAGTGTCACTGGTGAACTCGGGAGACGAAGCCCAGCGGCGAGGCCGGCCGCCCCGCGCTCTCCCGCTTAGCCCGCCTCAGTTCCGTGTGCTTGCATGTGTGTGTGTGCTCGCAGTGGCTGGGCTGTCATGGCTGTGCAGGAACGGTTGCAAGCCATCCAATCAGCGCACGCCGATCCTGCTAGCCGCGTGCTGCGCCACTCCTTCCCCCTGCCCTGCTCATGCCCGCCCTGCTTCCGTTTGTCCTCCTCCTCCCGCCCACCCCCCAGGCAAGGAGCTCAACGCCCGGCGCAGCGCCAAGCAGCAGCAGGACGATTTCCCCGCCATGATTGGCGGCGGCTCTGGCGGCGGCTCTGGCGGCTCCCGCGGCGAGAAGTTCCGGGCACTCAAGGCCAAGGAGGCGGCAGCCAAGGCGGCGGCGCAGGTGAGGCGCTGTAGTATAGGGATGCCTGCCTGCCTGCCTGCCAGTCGGGAATTGACTGTTACTCCAGCGCTGCACTGCGCTGCACTGCCTGCCTGCCAATCAAAAATTGACTGCCAGGATAAGCGGGTTGACGTGGGTGGCTGGGGGGAGCGCTGCATGTGCTGCTGGGTAGATGTGCACCGCATGGGGCGGCGTACGGGCGAGGCAAGGCGTGGGACGGCGCAGCAGTGCGCACACCACGCTGCACCCTGCATCTGCACCCTGCGTTGGGCCGCACCACACCGCCGCCGCTGTGCTGCCTGTTTCTGTGCACAGGCCGGCGCTGCCGCGCCTGCCGCGCCAGCGGGGCCGGCGGCGTCTGAGCGGGGAGCAAAGTTCCGGGCACTCAAGGCAAAGGAGACTGCAGCCAAGGCGGCAGCGCAGGTATATATTTAAGCTGCTTAAATATATAATGCTCGGCGGGGGTCAGCGCCAGCAGCAGCAGCAGCAGCAGCAGCAGCGGATGCAAAGGGGGTTAGGCTTGAGGTTTAGGAAGGGCCGCACCTGGGCTGCATGCACTGCCGCTGTCGCTTGGCGCCCAGCGCACGCCTACATCACACTCTTGCCGCCTGCTTGCCTGCTGGCTTGATCACAATTTTACCTTGTGCTTGCTTGCTTGTCTGCTTGCTTGCAGTTTGGAACACGGGTAAGCCCCCAGCACGCAGCCAGGTCCCACCTGTGTGTGTCCACCTGCGACCCCCTGACCCCTCGTCCGCCCCTCTCCACCCATCCCCCTGCTGCAGGCGGGCAGCAGCAACGGCGCTGCCCCCGCGGCGGCAGCAGCGGCAGCTGCGCCATCCAACGGCGCTGTGGCTGTTGTGGAGGCCGAGGTTGTGGAGGCAGAGGCTGCAGAGGGTGCGGCGGAGCAGCAGCACAATGCGGCGCCAGCGCCCGCTGCCAGCAGCAACAAGGGCGGCAAGAAGAAGGGCGGCAAGAAGAAGTGAAGCTGGCGCCCGGCGTGCTGGCTGACTGCCACCCTGGCATGATGTGATCATGCCCACTTCGGAACCCCTGTCCCCCTGCCCGTTGTGGAGCGGGCGCTCCATGCCGCCCCCCATTACACACCGCACACACCATGCATAGTTGCACTGTTCTCCTTGCTGCCTTGGTCGATTAGAACCAACTCTGAAGCTGAACCCGCTTTCTGGGCGCTGCCACCACGACGCGCGCCTCGCCCGGCCGGGGGCGTGGCGCCCCCCGCCCCGCTCCCCCCTCCCCCCTTTCTGTGCTGTCCCCGACACCGCTTTCATTCCCCCCTACGCGCATACTTCTCTTCCTCTCCTTCCCACGCCCCCCCGTCTGCTCCCATTTTGAGACCGCCTGTGCCGCTCGACTGTATGCCATTTATGCTGCACATGCTGCTGAGCACTGACTGCAACCGATGCAACTAGGGCTGGGTGGAGCAGGAGGGCACAAGAGGTGGGGCAGCTGACGGGCAGCAGCGCAGTAAGGCTCTTGGGTGTACCGGGAGGTGGAGGCAGGCTCCATTGCAGAGGAATCGTGCTTGATTTTTTTTCGCATCGAAGGCAGCACAACTCTCCCAACGTTTCAATGTTCACATTTCGCATGCCAGATTTGTGAGAAATTGACTGGCAGAGTTACGGCTGGTGTGACGAGTGGCACCTTTTCACGTGTTCCTGCTGCCTCTTCCCGACTTTTTGGCCGCTGCGGGCGAGGCCGTCAGCCGCTGCTGCACCGCCACCCATTGCTCCCGCAGCTGCACCCGCGCCGTCGCCTCCCGGCGCTGCCGTGCCGTCAGCTCGCCGGCGGCCGCCACCTGGGCTGCTTCTGCATGCTGCCAGCGCTGGGCTAGCTTGTGCAGCGGCAGGGGAGGCAGCGCCGAGCCCCTCCTCCCCCTGGCCGACAGCTGACCCTGACTGCAGCTGCTGCTGCTGCTGATGGTGCTGCTGCTCATGCTGCTGCTGATGGTGCTGCTGTCCTGCTGCGCAACCACCTGCTGCACCACCGCAGCGCAAGCGTCAGCAGACACCTGGCCCAGCTCTGCATCGCCGCCAGCAGGTGCCTCTTCGTCTCCCTGGGCCTGCCCCGCCTCGGCAGACGTGGCCTGCCCCCGCTGCTTGCTCAGCTGCTTCTCCGCCGCCGCTGCCACCTCCTGCACGTGCTCCTTGGCCCACACCATCGCCTGCATTCAAAGAGGGCAGTACATACACACAGCAGGCAGCGCCATTTGGCAAGCTTCCTCCCCGTGCCATACCGGAGCTCGCTCCCCAGCTGCCATGCTGGTGCTGCACAGCCTTCCCTGCCGGGACCGCAATAGCAGGGTGCTGCCCACGCGACAGCCTGCCTCCACTGCTGTGCAACCAGACCTGGCCCCTCAGCCTCCCTCCTGCGTGCCGCCCCCCCAAACCACCCTGCCTAGTACCTTGGACTGCTGCGCCATGCCCGTCATGATTTGGGCAGCCACAGATTTCCTCACGGCGCCGCGCAGCGTCGACTTGCGGCGGGGCGCGGCCGGGGCGCCTGCAGGGAGTCGGGAGGCAGCAAGCAGTGGGTGGGGTGTGAGGAGGCAGCAACCAGCATCGGATTGTTGCAGGCATCCACCGCAAGGCCCTCCATGTGATCTCCAGCCACGCTCAACGAGTGCCTCCCGCCGCAGTGGAGTGGAGGAGTCCCGCAGGTCTGGCCCAGGCCTGACAGGGAGAAGGCACAGGTGTTGGCCCACCCACCGGCATCATCTGGCAGCGGGAAGAACGGTGCGTCGCTGCCGCGCTTGGGCGGCCTGTGCAGGCCCGACAGCCTGAGGAACTTGAAAAAGGTGCCCTTCTTGGCCTTCTGCTGCTTGTAGAACCTGCGGCCCGCGGGACGGGGGGGTGGGGGGGAGGGAGCTGAGCAGGCATAGGCACACAGGCATGCTGCCGCAGGCCCACCAGGCAACCCCCCCAACTTTCTGCATTCTCCGTCGTGACCGCCGCTCTGTCAAAGTGACCGTCCGGCTGTGCTGCAGGACCGATCAAAGGTGGCAACACACACGTGGCCCTCCACCATCCCACCCCACCCCACCCCACCCCGCCCCACTCACGCCTGCATCTCCTGCGTGGCGATCAGTCGACAGGCCGCCCTGCCGGGCGGCGGCCTCCACCCGCGCACCGGCAGGTCGGGCGGCGCGCGGGTGACCATCCACGCGGTCAGTATGGGGTCCTCCCTCCACCCCGTCTCATCCCCGGCATCCCCTCCCCCAGTGGCCTCCGCAGAAGGCACCCCCAGACAGGTGGCCAGGGAGCGCTCTGACGGCAGGGCCGGCCCTAGAGAGGAGGAGCCCACAGAGGAAAGGCCTAGCGGGTGCCCGCCATGGGCTGCTGCTGCTGCTGCCGCCGCCGCCGCCGCCGCCGCACCCACCGCCCCGCTTGGCTCCCGCTCCAGCATGCTGAGCTGGGCGAGCAGGTAGCGCCGCACCTCGTGGTCAGGGAACGCGGCAATCAGCGCTTCGGCGGTCTCCCGGTCACCCACGCCCTCCTCCACTGCCGCCGCTGGCACGGCGCTGCTCCCGCCGCCATCGCCTCTCAAGCGCTGCTGCTCCTCCTCCTCCTCCTCCTCCTCTCCGCCCTCCTCCGCCAACGTCGGCAGCGCAGCAGAGGCACCCGCCAGCGCAGCAGCGGCGCTGGGTGCTGAGGACAGGGTGCGCAGGGTGCCTGACCGTGGGGGCAGTGTGCCCGCCGACGGCCCCCGCATGACGGCAGAGTTGGGGCGCCCCCTGGAGTCGGGCAGCAGGCGCTGCTGCCGCTCCTGCAGCTCCACCGCCGCCAGCTGCCTCTGCATCTCCTGCCACGCCCTGCTGGCCTGCATCGCACGCCCGATCAGCCCGCCCTCCAGCAGGTGGGACATCGCCTCCTGCCTCCCCTCCTTTGCCACCTCAGCCACAGAGGGGGGCATGGAGCCGGCGCGAGGGAGACAACCGGGGCCAGGGCGGGCCGCTCCTGCCGCTGTTGCCGTTGAGGGCTGTGTTGAGGCAGCCGGCGGGCCGTGCTCGGCGCCAGCGCTGCTGCCGCGGTTGAGGCGGATGCTGCTGCGTGCTCTGCTCAACCGCCGCAGCAGGGGCGACTGCTGCGCACCCTCCCCACCTGACTGCGTCCCCCAAGGGGTGCTGCCCCCGCCGCCCTGCTCCGGCCGTGTCTCGGTGCCGCCGCTGTCCGGGAGAGGTTGGGACATACGGCGCAGCAGCGCTGCAGAGGACTGAATCAAGGAGGCACGGCGGCGGGCTCTGGGGCTGAACGGACCCACAGATGTGCTGGCCCCAAGGCTGCCACGCTGCTCCCTGGCATGCTGATCGCTTGTTGCGGTGCCCAGGAAGTCTGTGCTGCCGCTGACAGGGAGCGCAGAGTGAGGAGTGGCGGCAGCTGGCGCATCTGCTGCTGCTTCTCGAGGTGCAGCCGCAGGAAAGGTGTAGGAGCTGACCACGTCCAACCGTGCTTGCACTGCTGCAGTATCGACACGCAGACAACAAAGTCAATGCACAGGCGGGCGTAAAGCTTATACGCACAAATCCCAAACGACAATCAGCAATGTGGCACCTTGAACAATCAAGCCCCGCCAGCAACAGCCTTCATCACGTCCCGAACCTCACGTGCCTCGCACCAATAGTAAGTATTCACGCCGCACTCACATGCGGTTGGGCCCGCAGACCGGCGCCTCCCCTGTGCCGGCAGCTGAGCACGCTGCTGCTGCAGCTGCAGCCACCATTCTCGGCCCTCGCCGGCAGGCTGCTCGGATGGCCTGCGCGCCGCCATTCATACACAGCAGCCAGGGCCCGGATGCCAGCGGCGGCAGGGCAGCGCTGTGCTGGGCGGCGGAGCGGCGGCGGCAGTGGCAGCAATGGCGCGGCTGCGCAGCCTCCGACTGCACGCGCGCTTTATTTCAATTGAGGAATGCTATGAAAGCTATCGCTGGGTGTTACGCTCCGCACAGCGCCGCCAGCCGCTGGCCCGCTGACCAGCCCCCGCTAACAAGTATCGATGTCGCTTGAATTCCCGACTCAACAGAAACGCAATTTACAACGTTCTGAAGCATGTGAGGTGCAGTACACAGCTGGCCGCTGGCGCCGCCCCGCTGGCGCTCTTGCCAGGCGTCCTGCCTCTCCGAGTCTATCCCACCCGGCAGCTGACTTCCCGCACACCCTCCTCGTCCTCATCCTCCTCATCTTCGTCCTCCTCTTCTACTGCTCCGCCGCTGCCGCCCTCGCCGCCGCCGCCCTCTGGCTCGCGCGCGCGTCGCGTGGCCCTCTGCATGCGGCACAGGCACGGGTTGTTCAGCGGTGCTGGGGCCGGTGTGCTGTGTTACCCATTTCTCCTTTATCCACCGCGTGCTACACCATATTATCCCTCGGCCAGGCCTGGGGCGCTGCGGCCCCCCTGCCACATCGCTGCGTCCCGCCGTCTGCGCATGCCGCCCATGCTCATCCCCTCGCTTGCGCACACCCAGGGCGTGACCACACTTGGGGCAAGCACTGCGTGCACACCATGCCCACCCACATGTGCACAGCGTGCAAGCCACGCACCTGCATGAGCGCCCGCAGCAAGTCTGGGTTGTCTGTGAGGGCGGAGATGATGCGGTGGTCCACCCCACGCAGCACCGTGGGCCCTGCACCTGAGGTGGAGCGGCAGGCGGGCGGGGCAGGAGGGGGGCAAGGGGAGGCATTAGGATGGGCAAACCGGGAGGACGCTGGGTGGGACTTGACTGGGCGAGGGCTGAGCTGGCAAGCCCTGCGCCAGGCCCGGCTTGCCGGGCCTGCGTGCACCCGCAGGTTGTGCCGCCCCCTGCTCCCTGCCAGCAAACTGGGGCACCCTGCCCAGTCACTCACTCGCCCTGCTGGGTGATGCGCTCCCATCCACACACGCTGCGCTACTGTGCCCCTATCCCCACCCACCGCCTGTGAGCCACCTGACCTCGACCCTTTGACCTCCTCTCTGCACCACACTGGCCCACCCACCCTCTTTGAGCCGCTCCTGGTTGCGCCGCGTGACCTCCGCTATGTCCCCGCCCGTCGTGGGCTCGCCCTCGGGGGACCACACCTGCAGGCAGGCGGCGGGCGCCCCAGCAAATCCCAAGTGGGTGGGTCGATGCGGTGTGAACATAAGCAGCCAACAGGCATCCCCAGGCAGCCAACAAGTGCGCTCCACGCACGTGCCCGACACCTTCACTTCCGTACATGCTGAAGGCGTCCCTGAATGCCAGCCAGGGTGGCAGGCACACTTGCCGCCCCCCATTTCACGGCAATGGTCGACTGCAATGCAGGTGGTGGCCCACCCCACACAGCTGAACCCCATCTGCACCCCACCGCCATCCTCGAGCACAGGTCAGCCCCTCACCAAACCAACCACCCCACCTTGATTATGGACTGAATGCTGGTGGCCCGCCCAAATTCATTATGCACACATTCGCATCCGTCACGCAAAAGAAAAGAAGAGTCCCAAGCTAGCCAGCGCCCACCTTGACGGTTGACTCTATGCCGCTGGTGGCCAGCACTGGGAGGTGGGGGTGGCACTGCACAGCGTTGGCCACGTCCTCGTCAGCCATCAGCACCCTGCAGGACATTTCAATGGGAGGGAGGCAAAGAGGTGTGGTCGGAACGCATCAGAGCCACGTGGGCACGCATGGGTAGGGGACAGCAGGCACCGTTTGCCACATCCTCGTTAGGAGGGTGAGGCAGGGTGCGATCAGCACAGGGGCAGGAAGAAGCAGGAGGCGCAGAGGAGGCGGTGCCGCAACGATATGGGCGGTGCGCCCTGGCAGCAGCTGCACGCTCTCAACCGTCAATGCGCCAGGCAGCATGCTTGCCCCGTGCGCACGCACTGCCGCCGACGCCCCGACCACACGTGACGCACTCTCCCAGCACACCCCGCCCATCAAAGGTAAGACAAGTCACACAGTCGAGCCACGGTACACGAAAACATGTCGCCAGCTGTCACTGCCTGCCCACCTGATGCACTCCCCTGTGGCAGCATTGAAGATGAAGACGCGGCCGTCGTCGCTGCCGGCTGCCACCAGGGCATCGTCGGCACCCAGGAAGCACGCTTCCTTGATGTCCGTCTGCAGGTTGCACTGGCCCACGTAGCGCTGCAGGGGGGGCGGGGGGAGGGACAGCAGGCGGAGGGAGAGGTTGCAAAGATACGGGCGTGGGGGCTTCTGAAGGTCGAGCCGGCCTCCTTCCTAGAGGATTGCAGATTAGATTGTCCATCGCCCCACGAAACGCTGCAGGGCAACGGGCTAAAGCAGGGCAGGAACATACAGAGGCACGACTCGCAGATGGGATGGCGTCTGAGCTCAGCTGTGAGGTGGGCCAAAAGCGGTGGCAGGTGAGCACAGATAAGGAGGCGGGCAGTTGCAGCAGCAGGTCGCAAGCAGCAGCACAGGCGCATACACCCGGCAGGCAGGCGGGCGTCCGGCTCCGGGCCAGCTTGCCTGCAGCATGCGGCGCCCGCCCTCAAACGCGTGCCACAGGCTGGGCTGCCGCGCCTGCTGCCGCCGCTGCTGCTTGGGCTCCGCGCCGCCCTGCCCCTCCTCCTCCTGCCGCTGTGCTGCCACCACGCCGTCCACGCATGGCACAGCATCCTCTAGGGAGCCGCCGCCGGCCCCTGCTGCTGCCGCCGCCTCGAGCGCCGCCGCATATGCCGCGTCGACGCCGCTGCTGGCTGCTGCTGCCGTGGCGGCGGCGGACAAGTCCTCCCCTTCTTCCTCATCACTGCTGGCGCTGGCATACCTATCTTCCCACGTATCCCCGCTGCCGGCAACTGGACTTGCCGAGACTGCTGCTGCTGTCGCTGCCGCTGCTTCCCGCTCGCTTGCCGCCGCACCAGCCGCCCCTGGCCCCGCACCCGCTGCGCCTGCAGTGCCTGCAATGCTGCCCCCGGCGACCCCGCCTCCACTGGCTGTGCTGGGCCCAGCTGGCTCTGCTGCAGCTGCTGCTGCCGCCGCCGCCAGGCCGCGCTGCCCGCCCACCGCTTCCGCCGCCCCTGTTGCCGCCGCCGCCTCCACCCTGCGCTCCTGCCGCCGGTCCCGCTGATCCCGGTCAAACTGCATGCCCCGCCGGCGGCGCAGCTGCCGCCGCTGCTCCGCCTGCTGCCGCCGCAGCTCCGCCTGCTGTGCCTGCCGCGTGGTGTCGGATGCAATCATCTCTTCCAACGCCTCCACGTCACCAGCCATCTCAGGGAAGCGTTGCTTGTAGAGGCGAGTGGCAGCGGAGGCCGACTGCACATCAGGGGCGCGAGGGCGTGCAGCGGAAGGCGCGTGGCAAGGAAGGGAGCAGGAACCCGAGCGGGCGGCGCGCAGGCCAGACATGGTGGGGAGCGGTCGGCAGTTCGGGGCGCGCAGTGAGTGAGCATAGCGCGCTCAGCATGGCTGGCGGCAGGTGCAACACAGCGCGCGCTGTGCTGCGCACCTGCAGCATGCCCGCCGCACGCAGCGCCTGCGCCCGCCGGTAGTGCGCCTTTGAGTTGGAAGGGTCCAGGCAGACGGCTGCAGGGGGGAATGGAAATAAGAGCAATACCAGGGGGAGTGGGGCAGGAAAAGAGCAGGAGAGTGGGCGGAGAGTGTGCACGGTGTCCAGGCAGGCAGGTGTGCCAGAGCGAGGGGGGTGGCAGCACACGTGCACGTGGCTGGAAGCTTGGCAGGCACATGCAGGTTGTCAGCTGTGTGCTGCAGGTCTCCTGGGGCACACCTGTGTCTGCGTCGCGCAGCGCACACAGCGCGTCCCCTGGCCACCCCCGCTGCAGCAGCGCCAGCGCCCTGTGGGGTGGCGAGCCAAGCAGGGCAGCAAGTCAGTTGTGCACGCACAGGCGTGTACACCGTCATGACAAACAATGCACCGCACCTTTAACACGGAGCACAGCACCGACAGCTCAGGCCTGTCTCCCTGTTTACTGCGCCACGCAAGGAGAGCGGCAGCATGCACGCCACACGCCCCAAGGCTCCCTCACTCCCGCACCCCCCACCATCCCACCACCTTTCCGCAGCACCTGTTGAGGTAAAGGACTGGCGCCCAGGGCGCCATCCGTATCGCCTCGCTGTACTGCTGCACGGCCTCGTAGAACTGCAGGCGGTACAGGCGGCACACACACGCACGGTTGGCAGAGCAATCAGCAGGGCACTGCCAAGTAGGGCGAATGAACACAGGTTGGGCAGGCAGGGGGTGGAAGCAGGCAGGCGGGCGAAACATGTACCGTCTTTGAAAGGCCGTCAGCGCTGTGTGCACCGGGTTTAGGGTTTTAGGGTTTTAGGGTTTATACCCTAAACACTTCCCCCCAACCCCACTGCCGCCAGCCCCCCTCTCGCCTTCTTGCTAAACAGGTGCAGGTTGCCGTCGGCCTTTGCACGCTCCGCCGCTGCCGGCAGCATCCCCGGGAGGCTGCCCATTGCCCCACTGCCGCTGCCGCAACTGCTGCCAGTGTAACCGTTGGTGCTACCCCGGTGCACTGCCAGGGCAGCGGCAGCCACTGGAGCAGCGAAGAGGTCAAAGGGCTGCTGGTGCTGTTGCTCGCCCGCGGCTGCTGCTGCAGCGGCGGCGGTGGTGCCGGGTGCGGCGGCTGCGGGGGCTGCGCCGGTGACGTCGAAAGTGTATGCGTGGTCGCCATGGTAGGTTGCAATCACCTGGATGCAAATTGAAGGGATCCAGAAAGAAAGAAGTGATGTGACATTTGGCCTGGACTCTGGTATGAGATGCAAGCACCTAAGAAACGCATCAGAGAGGGCAAGGCGGGTGGCCTGCACGTGTGGGGTTCAGGTGTGCACCAGGCAAAGAGGGCGGGGAGCCGCAGCCAGGCGGAAGGCTGCAGCGCGCTGCCAGCCGTAAGGAAGCCGCGCAAGGACGGACGGAAGGTCATTGCTAGCAAGCTGCTGCCCCATGTTGGCAGGTGCCAGCAGCTGCCCAAGAGCCCCGATGCGACCACTCGCTTCAAATGGACAGTCTCCGCACACCCTCCCACCGACCCACCCACCTTATCTCCACGGTTCCCAAAAGACAGGTAGGTGGCGTGCATGCGGGAGGAGCGCCCGCCGACGCCGCCGGCCGCGCACAGCGACAGGTGCGGCGGCGCGAGCGACAGCATGGGCGGCGCGGTGGGGCGGCCACGCTCCGGTGCCCCTGCAGGGCAGGGATGGGCAGGCAGACAGGTGATGGCAGGCAGATAGAATAACAACGACTTTGTTTGGACTCGCAGTGCATGTGTGAACGAGGCAGAGACTCATGCAATATGGATGGCCTCCACACTGACTGCACGCTTCACTGCCCCCCTTCTCATACAAGTTTGAAGCCGCCTGGCGCCAGCATGCATCACTCGTGCATGCGCAGGAGCCCCAACCCAACCGCCTCTTCACTGCCAGTCACATCAACACGTAAGTGTCCCCCCACTAGTTGTCAGCACGCGCCGGTCACAGGACGGGTCGGCGGCTCCTGCCTGGCACATGCAAGCGTGTGCACCACACCCGTGGTGGCGCTCAGGTTTGTTTAGCGCGGTTGCGTTCATCGGGTGCCAGGCACCCTGGCACAAGAGGTGTCAGAATACACGGCTACTTCCTCAACGATTTCAGAGAGGCAGCAGCAAGAGCAGCGGCGACGGCACAAGCAGCAGGAATTGCAATGAGACAAGTCGCACCACACCAACCTGTCGCCAGCATGCGCCGGTCGTAGATGCGCAGGAACGGGTCGGCAGCCCCCACCGCCAGCTGGTGCGGCTTGGCGGGGTTCAGGCCCAGGCTCTTCAGCTCAGACAGCCTGCAGAGCTCAGCCATCAGTGACAATGACATCACATGGGAGATGGAGCCCCCCCTCAACCTGTCATGACGCTCAATCAATTTTAGGTTAGAGTCCACGGGCAGCTGAGGCCAGGCAGATATCGGCTGCTTGGCGGGCAGCTTTTTAATGCCCCATGAGCTCCAGCACACGACAGAAGGAAAAGGCAACAGTTGGGCTGCGCACCTGCCCTTGTTCTTCACAGCAAGCAGCATGTTGGGCGACTCGTACTCGCGCTGCTGGGAGGTGCTGCAGGGGGGTGGCACCCCAGGTGGGAAGGAGGTAAGCGGGCTGACAGGGCAGGCAAGGACGCGGGAACACGGCACAGCCAAGGGTTGCGAGCAGATGGCAGAGGGTAGAGACTGGGACAGGCGGGCAAGTTGGCAGGATGCAAGGCGCAGGCAGACCGGCAGGAAAGGGGTTAAGCGGGGAGCTGGGCGGGCGGGCTGGGCACTCACGGCACACGCGTGTCAAACTGCCGCACAGTGCCGTCCTCGGCTGCTGACCAGAAGAGGTGGGGGTTGAGCGGCTCCACTGCCACGTCCTGCAGGGGGGACGGAGCACAGGTGGTGGTCAGGGAACGCGTGGGCATGAGGGCGGGCAGGGTGGCGGGCAGGATGGCAGGGAGGGGCAGGCGGGTTGGGCACCGGCAGGTGCACCTGGCCGTGGGCTGGGGTGGCCGGCTGAGGCACGCTGCAACCGCCGACTCTTTGAAATGCACAGGACAGCCAGAGGGGACGAGAGGGTGGCTTCTTGGGCGGACATAACAGAGGCACAGCACAGGCAGGGCAGCCGCTGTGGGGCCGGGCAGCTCAGCAGCGGCGGCGGCAGGCGGCATAGTATATTGAGCGGCTTGGCTTGAGCGGCGGCATCATAGTTATGAGGTTGGGGAGGCTAGCAGCAGTGGCATCGAGTGCAAACTCCGGTTAAAGAATACTGGGCAGGCAACGTGGCTCACCTTGACGCGGCTGCGGTGGCAGGTGTACACCACGCTGCGCACGCTGCCCGCCGTGCTGGCTGCGCTGGGCTGCCGCCGGCTGCTGCCGGCGCCCCGCAGCGGCAGCTTCATGCTGGCGGGCGGCGTCTCCAGCTGGTGCAGCTGCAGAGGAGAGCATGCGTGGGAGGAGAGCATTGTGTACGTTCACTGTGCATATGTGTGAGTGTTTTTGAAGCGAGCGCGAAAGGGGGTGCAGCGAGTGCGACAGGAGGGTGGTATCCTCGGCCCCAGACTCCAGCTGGGGAGGCTGGGGGACGTGCCACCCTGCGTAGCACCCACATCCTGCACAGTGCGACCCGTAGCCCGTCGCGCCCAGCAGCACACACCACCCTTGGTCTCACCAACAACCCGCTCGTCTGCACGCACTGTCAGTCTCTGAACCCTAACCCTACACCCTAATCCTGGTGCCTTGCCGTTGACACCCACACCCACCTGCACAGTGTAGTCCATAGCCCCCGTCACCAGGCGTGTGTCGCTGGTCTGGGGCAGGAAGCGCACCCCAAACTGCGGTGGGTGGCAGGGTGGGCGGGCGAGAGGGAGGGTGGGCGACAGTTGGACAGGTGGCAGGAGAGGGCCGGGGCGCTGACAGGCAATGCAGGGTGGTGCGCCCAGCACCCCTGCGCCCCCCCCCCCAGCCAACAAAGCAGAAGCAACATGCCGCTGTAGACAAGCAGCAGCAGCACCCCCCCAGCAGCTGATGGGCGAGACCTGTACTCATGATACAATGAAGAGAAGTGTAAGCTAGCTCGAACTCACAATGTTGGCCTGGTGCTCCGTGTCTAATGAGACGGGCTGCCGCTGCGTGTCTGGGTAGCTCCACAGCATCACCTGCGGGCACCAGCGGAGCGGGGTGGCAAGAGGGACCAAGACGTGGGGTGAGCACACATACACCAACAGTGCAGCGGTGCCAGTTGTGTGCGTGTTGTGATGGGGTGAAGCCAAAAAGCTAGTTGCACCAGCGCCAGGTGGGCATGACGCCAGCGAACCAGGCAGAGCGGGCTGTCGCAGCAGGCAGGCAGGTGGCAGTAGGGACCAGCAGCGAAGTTGTATTCGTGCCTGCGGGCGCCTGCTGTGGCCTCTGCGGCCTGCTGCGGCCTGCTGTGGCCTGCTGCGGCCTGCTGCGGCCTGCTGTGTGTGCGCGCCAGATGCGCTGCAGGACCAGCACGCCCAAGAACAAAGCAAGCTGCCTGCAGCTGCCAGGGCTTGCCCACCTTTCTGTCGTCAGAGCCCGAGGCCAGCAGGCTGCCGCTCTCGTTCCAGCACAGCCGGTTCACGCAGCCATGGTGGCCCCTACAGCAGGCAGCAGCGCAAGCCCGTTTCCAGCACAGAAGAGGCAGGTACAGCACGGCTCGTTCAGGCAGCAGTGCGGCGCGACTCGTGCGGCAAAACCCAGCATGGCGGTGTCAGCGAGGCAGGGCTGCGGTGGGGGAAGCCACTTGCAGGGGGAGGCAACTGGAAGTCCTGGCTTCCATGGTGACTGGTTTGCCGGACCTGTGAGTGCGGCATGGGAGCGGCAGCAATCCCACCTGCCAGCACAGCACCCAACAGCCCAGCACCCACCAGCCCAGCACCATGCCTCGTGGTGGAATGCTGTAAGTCAAGACTATACCAGCCCAGCACCCACCTGAGGAGCGCTTCGAGGCTGAGACGCCGCGCCGCCGTCTCTGGAAAGTGCAGCGCCCGCTGGGTGGCCTGGAGGCCACGGCGTGCAGCAGGGGCGGGGGGTGAGCAGGAGCACAGTGACAGCACGGGTTGCTGGAAGGCAGGGAGATGAGCAGGGGCAGCAGCGGGAGGAGACGAGCAGGGCGGCACGCGGCCGAGGTGCGAGGGCGCTGGCGCCCCAGCTCCTGCGTCCCCTGAGGCTGCATCGCGGGCTGCCTCGGCTGCCGCAGCTCCCTCCCGACCCACGGCAAGCTGCCACAGGCGGCTGCGCGGCGCACAGGCCTCACCCGAGGCGACGCCAGGCCAAGCTCGCGAAGCCTGGCCACGCCCGACAGGCTGTCCTCCATCTCGGCACTCAGAAGAGTACGTCTGCTGCCCACCGCGGCGACAGCCTGCACAGGGGCGAGCCAAAAGGCTCCTGGGGTTCTCGCGACCGTAGAAGTGCCAAGTGCCGGCCAACCTTTGAAGCGAAGGGACAACTTTCTTTCGGTTTGTGTCGCTATGACTGACGAGGCGCAGTGAAAGAGGGTGCTGCTTCTTTGGCCAAGCTGGTGCTAGCTGGCGGCACGCCGCGACTGGCGGCGCGTCGGCACCCACCCGTGCGCCCTTTCGAGGGCTCCCAAAGCGGAGAGGGCCCCAGAAGGGGTTTAGTCCAGATTACATACCTGTTATGCAAAGCTTGTCGATGGTGGCCTGCCTGGGGTTCAACTTGGACGCTGCGCACGTGCCGGCATATCGCCCCGTCGGGACATAGCGGGGCAAATGAAACGCTGTGTACAAGCTGCTGTAGTATGTACTGCATGCATGGTGCCGAACACTGAATACTTCAGTGCATTGCACTTGTGCGCCTGCTGCCGGAAGTGCTGCTCATTAGCCGCCGCAGGCGCAACCGGCCACGCTGTGCTGTGCTATGTGGCGTACACCCTGCTCGACTCTCCCAGCTCGGCCAAGTCCCAGCTTGCATTGGTTCGGGGGCTCGTAGGATGCCTCTGCATTAGACTACAATCGAGTGCTCACTGCGCAGCCATGGCGGGCAAAAGGCGCAGGCTCAGCGCCGAAAGCAGCCCCGACGAGGTGTTGGCTTGGCTGGAAGCGATCTTGCCTCCCGACGGGTGGGAGCAGGTAATTTGGTGGGGAGGCCCGGCAACTTTTTTGGGGGGGGATTCAAACTTGCCGCCGCCTGGTGCGGCCTGCCCGTGTCGCTCCGCTGCCCCCAGCAAGCCTCTGGGCATGCACACAGTTGGGGAAACCCACAAGACACACTCGCATCTAGCACTTGCATTGCTTCTGCATGTTACCACCTCATTTTGCAACATGTGCCGGCACCGCCCTCACCCCTTGCCTCTCCCCCATCGCCCGCTTGCTGCAGGTCAAGGCACGCGTGGTGCCCAGAGTGAAGGCAGAATGGATTGACGGCGAGGCGCTGCTCTCCTGCACCAAGGCGGACGGAGAGCTGCAGGCCGTTTTTGAGATAATGGGGGTGCAGGCTTTTGGGCTGCGCAAGAAGATCGGGTTGCGACTGGAGGAGTGCCGGGCGGAGACTGCTGCTGCGGCTGCTGCGGCACAGGTGGGCTGCGCTGTCCTGGCCACAGCGGGGGCCATGTGCTGGCTGCAGCGGGGCCTGGCAATACGGGTCTGCCACTTCATGCTTGCTGTCATCCTGTTTCCTTGGTGCTGTCTGCCCGCCAGCAAGCCTCCAGGGCACCTGCTTGAGCCCCTGTGCCCTTGCCTGCCTTGCTGCAGGCATCTGACGAGGAAGATGGCAAGGAGAACAGCCTGGCAAAGCGGCCAAAGACAGCAGCAGCAGCAGCAGCACTGGAGGCGCATGCGGTGCAGCCGTCGCCGCTGCACGAGAGGCAAGAGCAGCAGCAGGCGCAGCAGCAGGCGCAGAAGCAGGAGCAGAGTAGGCAGCGGCCACTCCAAATGCAGCGGGCAGAGTCACAGCAAGGAGCGCAGCAGCAGGAGCCGAAGCAGCAGCAGCAGCAGCAGCCGCAGCAGCCGCCGCAACCGCAGCCGCCGCTGCAGCAGCAGCCGCCGCAACCGCAGCCGCCGCTGCAGCAGCAGCCGCAACAGCAGCAGCAGCAGCAGCAGCAGCAGCCGCAACAGCAGCAGCAGCAGCAGCAGCAGCAGCAGCCGCAGCAGCAGCAGCCACAGTTGGCGTTTGTTCGCCCTCAATGGCGGCCACTTGCCTCCCTTGGAGATGCGGAGCTGCAAATGCAGCAGCAACAGCAGCAGCAGACTGGCATGGATAGTGAGGGCGCGCTGTTGTCTGATGCAGACCCTTTTGAAGAGCCTGAGCAGGCGGGGGCAGAGGCAGCGGGTGCAGAGGTGCAGGCCGACATGGAAGCAGCAGCAGAGGCAGCAGAGGTTGAGGAGGAGGCTGAGGCTGATGCAGCAGAGGCTGAGGTGGAGGCGGCAGCAGAGGCAGCGGAGATGGAGCAGGAGGTGCAGGCAGAGGCAGTTGAGGGGGAGGTAGAGGCGGCTGCAGACGTGGCGGAAGGTGAAGATGAGGAGGCAGTGGGCGGCATGGGGGCGGCGCCGGCTGCGGAGGCAGCAGCTTCAGAGGAGGAGGAGGGGGCAGCGTCAGAGGATGAGTCGGAGGAGGAGGAGGAGGAGGAGGATTCAGATGAGGAGGATTCAGATGAGGAGGGAGATGAGGAGGCAGAGGAGGAGCCCGCGGCTGCGGAGGCGGAGGTGGAGTGTGCTAGGGAGGAGGATGAGGAGGTGTCTGATGCACACTACCCGCGCGCTGCGTCAGGACAGAAAGTGGGGCGGCCGCGCCCCGCACGGGCAGGTGAGCGCTGGGCAGCCGCGGCGCCAGCGGGCATGCAGCAGGCACCGCACTCCAACGCAGCGCGGCCGAAGGCCACAGGAGGCGGCGCAGCAGCGGCGGCGGCGGCGGCGGCAGGAGGAGGGCGTGCAGGCGCAGGTGCAGGCACAACGCCTGTTGCCCTGCGGCGTGCGCTGCCGCCGGGCGCCGCAGCAGCGGCAGCAGCGGCGCCCGCGCCAGTGCGGCTGCCCGGCCCGCGGCGGGGGGCGACCGTGCCAGGCGTGCCGGGGCAGCACCGCGCCCCTGCACAGGTGGCGGCACCCCAGCCGCAGCCGCAGGCAGCGCGCCAGGTGCAGCCAGCTGTTGCGGCTGTGGTCCCGGCAGCGCCGCCGCGCCAGGACCCAAATGAACTTGGTGCTTATACGCTTCACTCGTATGAGGGAGGCCACAGGATGGGGTGGGAGGCTGGGGCCCTCCTGGGCCTTGCCGACCTTTTTGAGCTGGTGAGGGGACGAATGGCTGGTGAGGGCTGGGCTGGCGGCGGCTGCCTGGGCAAAGGTGGCTTGCTAGCTGTTGCGCCTGCCCACTGACTCGTGTGCGCAGCTGCCCCTGGGTGCGCACTGCTGATTGCAATTGGCATGCGTGCGCTGTCCAGCTCTTCTGGCAGTGCTACCTGCCCTGGGTGCACTGTGCTGTGTGTTTACTCAGCTCCCGCATTCGGCTCCACACGAGGCACACCTCACGTCCTCACCCGCTGCTCACAATCCCAACTAGTTCACGAGTATCATGGAAGGCCTCACCCCAAAGACACCTTGCCGTCCTCCCCCCCTTTCCCCCCCTCCATGTGAGCAGCACTCCGTCCCTCAGCTGAAGGCCATCATCGCCGCCCATGGGCTGCCCGAGAGCGTTGCCCAGCGCGGCAAAAACAACAAGCAGCTTGGCACCAGGGAGGTACGAAAACAATGCACCGCTCAAAACGCATATGCAACACATGCAAGTTGCACAGACTCGTGCTCTCATCACGGCACCTACCCCACACGTTCTCTGAAGCCCTTGTGTGCCGCTATGCATCCCCTTCGAGAGCATGCCGCCTCAGCCGCCCCGTCTCTGTACATGCAACCCCTCCCATCACTCTTGCTTGGCACATGGGGTCCTGTACTGCTCTCCACCCTCCAGACGATTCCGTGCAACTCTGGAATCCTGGGAAGTTCCTGCTCCCCCTCGACATGCCGTCAGCCTCCGACTCCCCCATCAACTGCTTTGCCTGCTGCTTGCATCCCGCCCGCACATGTTGCCATCTGCCCGTGGCTCCCGAGGCACTTGCTGCCGCCCTGCCCCCTCCACACGTGTTCCCTGGCCCCTCCACTGCCCCTCCACTGCCCCCCAACTCCTGCAGATGGTGGACTTTGTGAAGACCCGGCCTGTGGCAGAGAAGCTGGCTGCGGAGCTGGTCAGGCTGTATGCACCAGCCGGTGAGTGCCCATCACCACATACAGCACCCTCCTTGCAGCACGGGCCCTGTCTGTTGCCCGACCTCCCTCACGCTCGCCTTTTGGAATTGCGCCTGTGACTGTTTGGCAGCGACTCGCGGTAGTGAAATGTGACGATGACCTGCCGACGGTGTGCATGAGCTGCACACCCCTACAAGAACTTGGGTCGGCCCATCACACGCGGCCCGTTCTGTTGTCACCCCTCTGTGCACGGCCCCGCTTGCAGGCAGCGCGGGCATTGCTTGCGTGAACCGCATCCTGCAGCGGCACTGCGCCCCCCAGGTCGACCTCTACTTGGAGCGCATCCTGCCACAGGTGCGCCAGAGGGCGGCACCTTGTGTGGGGCACCATGCGGTTGTGTGCCAGTGTCCAGTCCATTGACAGCAAGTAGTACCGCTCACCCTGCCTCTTCCCGCCCCGTACCCAGATGTGCATGAGCAGGCTGCAAGTGTGGCATGTTGCTTGGCACAGTGTGCCGCTTTTTGTCGACCGGGGGCAAGTGGACATGCTCAGCGCCCCCTGTCTGCCTCTGCTGCCTGCCCGCCGGCCTGCCCACCCGCTCCGCACCTGCCCACCCGCTCCCCACCCGCTTACCTGCCTGCTTGCCTGCCGGCCTGCCCGCCTGCTACCCACCCGCAGCGCATGGGCGCCCTGCCCACCAGCGGCAGCAAGCTGGACCGCCTGTGGCAGGCCTGGCGCATGCCCGAGCCCGTCAGTTCCGCAGATGCCGTGCCCCTGGGCACCATCACTCTGCCGCTCACCTCCTGCGGGTGGGTGCACACACGCATGCAGCCTGCAATGCGTATGCGTATGCTCGCCGCTGGCCTGCACCCCACTCTTTGCCTAGCCACAGCAGCAGCAGCTGCAGCAGCAGCAGCAGCAGCAGCAGCAGCAGCAGCAGCAGCAGCAGCAGCAGGCACGCCAGGCAACGTGCCGTGCCAACCGGCATTTCATGTCCAGCCCACCAGCCACCTCCCGATCACCCCTGCCCTGCAGCAAGCCGGAGCAGCTGCCCGAGGGGGCCCGCGGTGAGCAGCTGACCTTTGCTGTGGTGCGGCAGGCGGTGGATCAGGGCGTGTTCAAGCTACAGGCCACGCCCACCACCCGCCCCCGCTTCCTCCGCATCCTCGACGGGCTGGAGAAGCTGCGGGGTTCTGGCAGCTGCCGGGTGGGTGGGTGGGTGGGTGGGCGGGTGGGCCCTCAGCCTGACAAGGGACGGTCAGCTGACGGAGGGGAGGGGCCCTGGCAGCTGCCGGGTGCGTGGGTGGGTGGGCCCTCAGCCTGATAAGGGGCGGTAAGCTGACGGAGGGAGGGGTCCTGGCAGCTGCAGGGCGGGTCGGCCCTGCGGACTGCTGGGCAAACGAGATGGGGGGGCTGGGGAAGGCGAGGGGCGGCGGAGAAGCTGAGGGGGCCTGTCACCCACAGGGTGGGAGGGTGGGCGGGAGGGACGGGTGTAGGCAAAGGCAGTACATGGCAGAGTTAGGGGCTCCGGCGGCTGGCAGGGTTGGTGGCAGTTGGATTGCGGGCAAGGGTGGGTGGCTGGCAGGCGGGGGACAGGTGCTTGTCAGGGGCAGGGTTGTTGCTGGCCAGCTGGCGCTGAGGGCGGGCGCCAAGCGCGAGCCAGCGGAGCGGCGAGCCTTCATGTACAATTATGTGCACAGGAGCGCTGGCTGTAGCAGTCCACGCGACAGGTGGCAGTGATCTGGCGGTTTCCGAGGAACGCCTTTGGCATAAATGTTGGCATGCACGCATGCCGCCGCCCCCTGTGCAGCTGGGCTGCCGCTTGGACCGCATGCGCAAGCGGCTGCAGTTCCAGCTGTCCCTCAGCTTCACCAGCTCCGGGCAGGGCCGAGCCAGCCTCAACGGCGTGTGGACGTCACGGGCCTTTGATGACGAGCGCTACGAGGAGGGTGAGCAGGCGCCTGCTCAACAGCTGCCATGCGTTGGCTGCAAGCAAGTGTTGCTGCAGGCACGGGGCGTTGGTGCCACCGCTGCTGCTGGCTTTGGCTCCAGTGCGCCTGGCTGCTGCTGCTGCTGCTGCTGCCGTTTGATCGTGCTGACTTGGCGCACAGTAGAACATACCCGCCATGGCCCAGCGCCTCAGCGCTCCTCCTGCGCCTTGCCTCACCCAGGCTAACCTAGGGGGCTCCTCCTCTGCTGCTGTGGCCAACCACCCCCAAGCCGTGCCCTCCCTTGCCGCTGTGCAGTCGAGGTGGTGCAAGTGGCCGACCTGGCCCTGCTTGTGAGCTCGTTTGACCACCTGAAGGGCACGCCCACCCAGGCAGCCATTGCCGGGCTGCAGCGCGAGTATGAGCAGGCGGCGGCTGCGGCGGCTGCCGCTGAGCTGCCGCTACAGCTGGACGCGGCGGCACCGCTGGAGGTGCCGCAGTTCAGTCGGCTGATGCAGCAGATTGAGGACCGGCAGTTTGTGGAACCCCCGGGTGGGTTGCGCAGCGTGGTGCGGTGTCAGACTCAGGCGGCCTCCGGCCCCGCCCTGCCTGCGCGCCTGCATGCCTGCCTGCCATCGTGCGACACGCCTGCCTCCACAAGGCTACCTCCTGCAACCTGCCCCGCTCGGCATGTGCGCACCAGCCAGCTACACCTCCTCTTACCCTCAACCCCCAGTGCCTTGCCCTCCCCCCACCTCGCCCCGCTGGGTTGCCGGCCCCTCCGCCGGCTCTTTGTGCCTGCCCCCCACCGCGCCCCGGTGCACTGCCAACCGCCCCGCCGGCTCCACTCCGCCCGCCCGCCTGCCCGCCCGCCCGCCTGCCTGCAGGCCTGGAGGAGCGTCTGGGCGAGCTGGTGCGCATCCGCCTGGCGGACGGCCGCACCGCCCGCCTGCACGATTACCAGCGGCAAACGTGCAGGGGCTTCATGCTGCCCGAGGAGCAGGCTGAGGGGGGCAGCGGGCGGCACCAGTGGGTGGCGCTGCCGCTGCCGCAGGCGCTGCCGGGCGGGCGCATGGCGCACCTGGCCTTCTCTCCCATCCTGCAGCACATCAAGGGGGACATGTCCCTCACGCGCCTGCAGGTGAGAGTGGCGGGGTAGGCCCCTGCTGTGCAACACACAGCCACATGCACTGCGTGGCCTTGTCTCAAGCAGGCAGCGAGCGCAAGCCTGCGGGGTTGGTTGGTGATGCCTGATCGCCGGCAGGAGGCCTCAGCTGAAACAAGGGATGTCGCGCGATGGCATCGGGTCCCCCCTCCTGCCCTGCAGGCTGATGTTGGCTGGACGGGGTCTGCCGCCTGGGTCGCACACAAGCCAGGCAAGCAGGCGGGCAGGGCTGGACGCCCTTGCCACCGGCAGCCGTATGCGTCATGCATTGCTTTGGCTTTTGCTGCGCAGGTGCCACAGAATAAAAGCAGTGTGCTTCCCGCCTGCAAAGCAAGCAACACAGGCAGGGCAGGCTGCGGCATGCTGGGCCGTGGACAGGTCGAGCAACTGACGCATGCCCATGTTGCCACTTACAACAGGCGCTGGCAAGACGGCCTGCACCATTGGTGCCATGCTGCTCAATCCGCCTCCCCCGGACTGGCGTGCGCCACGCGAGTTCAAGACCCCCGAGCCATCCGACTTTCTGGGTGAGCATTGATGCTGCCCTCGCCAAGAGCCTCCGCCTGCGCTAATACTTTCCACAGCAGGCATGGGGAAGACGTGTCACAGCATGCACAGCAGACTAGCTCGCCTCCCTGCAGCTTCCCCTCCCTGCCTGATAGCCCGCCCCACCCCTGCTTTGCCAAACAAAGTGCTGTGTCATCCTCGCCCACCGGTCCCACTTCTGCTGCCGCTCTGGCCCTGCCCCACCACTGCAGCGTCTGTCGCTCACAACATGCTGCGTGGCGGCACTCTGGTCATCAGCCCTGGCACCCTGCTGGGGCAGTGGGTCAGCGAGATCCGCAAGTCGACCGCCACGCAGCTTCGGGTGCTGCAGTGGCACGGCAACGAGCGCTCCTCGGACCTCCGGGTAAGGCAGGAGGCGAGCGGTACGGGGCTGACCGTATTGTCAGCTGCTCCAGCTGCCTCTATGGAACGGCAGCAAGCGTTTGCCGGACCTGTGGACAAGGGATGCAGTGCTACGCTGTGCTAAGCCGTGCTTCGCACTGCCCAGCCAATGCATCGCCTCAAGCGAGCAACCCCTGTGCGGACCTGCCCTCACAACAGTGCTGTGTTGCCCCCACCTGTTGGTGCCCCTGCCCCCGCCCCCTGCCCTTTGCAACTGCTTTGCAGGCGCTGTGCGGGTATGACGTCGTGGTGACCACCCCACAGACGGCGCAGCACTCCGCCATGCTGAGCCAGATTTACTGGCACAGAATCGTGGTGGATGAGCCGCAGGTGGCGGGCAGCGGCACCTTCCTGGCAGGTGCGCACGGTACTGCGCACCAGCAGTGCGGCTGGTACTGCGCAGCAGCAAAGGGCAGGTGCAGGGAGTCAGTAAACTGGCCCAGGGCAGGCGTGCTTGCCCGAGCTATGGCGTATGAGTTGCTTCTACTAGCTGCCTCCCTGGCAACAAGCTTCCTGTGTCCTGCTGCTGCTCGGCATGCGGTGTGTGCAGGCGGGACGGGCAGGAAAACCGCGCCAGACGCGCGTGCCGCGGCGCGGGCGGCGGCTCGCAGAGACCCAGACGGCGGCGGCGGCGGCAGCGGCGGCGGCGTGCGGCGGCGCTGGTGGGCAACCCACCGCTGGTGCGTCACCGGCACGCCTGCCAACAGCAACGGTCTGTCCAGCCTGGCGCCCTCCCTGGACTTCCTTCAGCTGGGCGGCCTGTCGGCAGCTGCCAGGTACCTGCCACCTGTCATGGCGCACATACTGCGCACCCGCATGGCGCGCTTCACCACGGACCAGCACGTGCGCCTGCCGGAGCTGCATGAAGAGGTCACCCAGGTGCGGTGTGGGTGGCTGCAGGGTGCAGGGGGGCCGCAGCAGAGTTCAAGGGGGAAGTTGATGGGTGGTGAAGGACAGGCACAGGCTGACAGTCTAGTCTCGTGTCTCCCACAGTGATGGGGGCAGCAGGCTGGGTGCGTGTTGCAAGTGGCAAGGTGTTCGGCCTGTTGCTGTGGGGGAGGTGCTGCACAAGCAGCCCGGGTCGTGTGCATTCACCGCCAGGCTGCCTGCATTGCCTGCCTCCTGCCTGTTCGCCATGCCAGATGCCCCCACCCTGCTGGTTCCCCCGTTGCCCGTGTCCTCTTCCCAACCTGCCTCCTGTGCAGTTTCCCCCTTGTCCTGTGCAACTTGTCTGCGCGCATAGTTGGAGCCGGAGGCTTGCGCGCAGTGTAACCTTCTTGCACTCTCCTCTCTCTTTGCAGGTGGTCCTGCCTGAGCGGGAGCGGCAAGCCTACGCCATCCTTGAGGCGGACGCGCGCAACTCGTTCAAGCAGATTCTCACGCTGCACGGTCTGGACCCAGAGGCGATGGAGGCCGACCCAGACTATGCCGCCAAGCGGAGCCGCGTGGCCTCGTCCGTCCTGGACCTGCGCCGCCTGCCCAAGAAGATGCGCGCCGCCTGCGCAGGTGCGTGTCCGGGGTGTGTGGTGTTGCCTCGTACGTCCATCGATCACTTGTTTTTTCTCAGTCTGCGGCCCTTACATTAACCTTGGTTTATTGTTCTTTGAGGTGTGTATGCGTGTGTGTGTGTGGCTGGGGTGGGGTGGGGTCGGGAGGAGGAGAGAGGGCGTGCGCAGGCGGGGAGGGCACGCAGGCGGCGGGCAAGGCGGGCGGGGCGGCGCGCACGTCCTGATCCAAGCCACACAACCTGCCAATCTGTGAGCAGGGGCCTACAAGGTGGACACCAGCGACCCCTCCCAACCAATAGTCTTCCGTGCCAAGGTATGTAGGTGGTGTGAGGCCGGGGCTATAGCAGTTTGGTGCCAAGCGCTTGTGCCTGGGTTGAGCCACGCAGAGGCCAGCCCAGGTGCAGGCCAGAGGCACCAGAGCCAAGGTGGGCAGCAACATGACATATGCTGCACTGAGGAAGCCCTCTCTCCTTGCACCGCAGTGCCAGCCACTGCGGGGCGTGGGCCACAGCAGCTCACGCTTGCACGCTTGCACCGCAAGCCGTCAGCGCATGCCGGGCTGGCAGCCGCTGTGTGCATTGCATCGCGTGCGTGTGTGTGCAAGCCCCGTGTGGAGGCTTTTACAACAATTGCCCCCTCCCGTGCATGCGTGCAGATTGACTTTGCAGTAACTGCCCCCTCCCGTGCCTGCCTGCAGATTGATGCGTTCATCCGGGAGCTCCTGAAGGTCAAGGAGCACGATCCAGCCGCGAAGAGCATCGTCTTCTCCGCCTTCACCGGTGGTGAGCGAGGCAGGGGGCTGCCGGGGCCTGTCCGTCTGTTGAACAAAATCAAAGAGTTTTGTTTTTTTAGTGTTCTGTTTGGAACAGGTTTGACAGAAGCGGGTTTGAACAACGAGTGCGAGCACAAGAGCATCACAGCAGAGCACCCAAGGCATGCTCGGCAGGGAGATGGGCAGGCACCGCAGCCGGGGACTCTAAAACACCGAACCGCGCCCCGCCTCCCCGCTGCCGTGAGCTAAAGCCACGGGGAGAGTCACGGATGCAGTCACGGAATCAAGACTGCAACCCCCCTAGAAGCAAGCTTTCGAAACCTGCCCTGCTCCCTGCCGCCGCCTCCCTCCCTGCCCCGTCATGTCACCCGCAGGGCTGGCCTTCCTCAGGGATGAGCTCCCCCGGCACGGCCTGCAGCTGAAGATGGTGGACAGCAACATGAGCCCGCAGCAGCGCACGCGTGCTATCGAGGCGTTCCAGCATGACCCCCCCACCACAGTGTTCCTCCTCAACTAAAAGTGAGGGCGGGCGGCGGGCGGGAGGGGCGTGGTGCGGGTGGGGGCGCGGGTTTAGTCGCCCGCCCGCCGGGGTGTGGAATGGGCAGGCGTGATGCCGGTGTGAGTACCTTTGGCAGGCAGAAAGTGCGTGCCTCGCTCCGGCCCCCTCTGCTGCTGCTGCTGTTCCGCCTGCGGCTGCCCGCCTGCGTGGCCTGCTGCCGCCCCCTGCCCTGCCCTGCACGCTCGCCTTCCTGCCCACTGCCTGCTGCGCAGCCCCCGGCTACCATGTGTGCCTGCCCGCCTCCCCATGCCGCACAGCGTGGCGGCTGCAGGCATCGCCCTCACTTGCGCCCGCTCCCATGCCTGCCCGCCTCCCCCTGCTCCCCCTCACCAGCCTTCCCTGTGTGCCCGCCCGCCTCCCCCTGCCCTGACCACAGCGTGGCGGCTGTGGGCATCACTCTCACCAGTGCCAACCACGTGTGGCTGCTGGAGCCTTCTGAGAACCCCTTCACGGAGCAGCAAATCATCAGCAGGGCGCGGCGCATGGGGCAGACGCGCGAGGTGTGCGTGCACCGGCTGGTGGTCACAGGTGCGCTGCATCAGGGCACTGCGTGGGCATGGGGGCGTCAGGGGTGTGCAGGCGGACTGGGGGCAGACGGGCGATGTGTGGGTGCACTGGTGCTGGATGGTGGTCACAGGTGCGCCGCAGCCAAGGCAGCAGAGGGCGGCGGGGCAGGCAGCAGCGTATGAGGGTGTTGCGGGGGCCTGGGAGGGAGGGGGATGAGGGGGCTGCAGGTGGGGCATGAGGGCGCAAGGCACGGGGCAGACGAGCGATGTGTGGGTCCACCGGGCGGTGGTCAAGGATGAGCGGGGGGGGCAGGCAGTGGGGGGAGGGCGTGCCGAGGCGTGGGAGTGGAGGGGGTTGCGGGTTGGGCGTGATAGTCCGGAAGGAGGGGAGCCTGCGTGGTGGGTTGTGGGCGGGGGCGGGGCCGAGGGAAAAGTGGGGTTCTTGTCGCCGTTGCAGGGGGATCTTGAGTTCATCGGAGTTGCAAGAGGAAACACCGCTGTCTCGCCCACCCCCCAGCACAGCTGTTTGGGAGGCGCGCCCGTCGGCAGTGGCCCACAACCTCCCCCCTCCTGCTCCAATGACCCTGACCCCTCTCTGCCTTGCTCCCTCACCAATCATCACCCTCCCCTGGCCCTACCCCTGCCCCTGCCCCTCTGGTCAGACTCAATTGAGGAGCGCATCCGCAAGCGGTTCCACAACCGGAGTGCGGCGGATGAAGCTGCCGGGAAGTCGTCGGTGGAGGACCTGGCGGCCCTGCTGCTGTGAGCGCTGTGCTGCGCTGCTTCCAGCGCGGCGACCGCCCGGCGCGGCGGAAGCAGCGGTGGCTGCGGCGCCCTTGGTAGCCAGCGCAGACGGCGTGACCAGCTGCGGGAGGAGGTGCCAGCTGCATGGGGTTTGGGCAGGCGGCAGCACTGTAACAATGCACGGCAAAGACGGAGCCTGAGCAGCTCGGCGATTGTGTCAAATCCAACTGTACACTACTGTTCACTCACGTTGATATACTTGTTCATCGCGTAGCAGTTACCAGGAGGTCTGTAACCCGCACAAACAACACTCAATCTTCGCTAGCTGCAGCTGCAAGCTAGCCACGTCGTTTAGTGGCGGGGGGTTGGGGGCAAGTGAACCTTCCTGGCTCACAATGTGCCGGCTTGGGCCAGTGAATCTGTGTGACTTGTGAACCTGTGGGTCCTGCACCAGTGCAAGGTCACTGTATGCACATGAGTGTTACCCATGCACTTGCTGCCTATGTCCCACCAGGAGGCCTACCCAAATGTCCTGAGCAGTAGCGTCGGCTGTCGCCGCCGCCGCCAGCTCACCGCCTGCATGTCTCAGCATGAATCGGAGCCCCCGAAAACTTTGCACGCGCGCACTGCCTTTTGCGATTACTAAACATTCAAGACACCGCTCGCAGCTTTTCGCGCCCGCTGATCGCATCGAACAAGCGGTGAGCCGGTGAGCCCTCTGAGCCTTCGAGCGCACTGGAGAAGCGCGAACATCCTGCCCACGCCGCCCTCCGCCTCCCTGCCCGCCGTGGCTGCCGCTGACACCTTCCCGCCCTTGCCGCCCTCCCGCCGCCCGACCCCGTTCTCCTGCAGGTACACCCACCCATCGTCAAACAATGGCCGATCTTGTGGAGGCTGCGATGGAGGGTTCGGTTGACGAGGTGCAGCAGTTACTGGCAGGAGGCATTCGGGTGGATGCGGTGGACGAAGAGGGGCGCACGGCTCTGATGGCCGCGGCTGCGTTTGACCAGACAGAGGTGGGAAGGTGCAGTACTGGGTGATGCTGGATGGGTGTGGGCATGCTTTGATGTACGGACCGCCCTGCTTTTTGTGCTGCACTTTGCTTTCGCGGGTGCAGGTAGCATGCTGCCGCGGGTGCCGTACTCCACATGGCCTGCCCCATTTGATGAGCCACCACCCTGTTGCACGCCATACGCCATTAGTTCATCCTGCCTGTGCCACAGAGCCAACACACCTGCTTGATGTGCCCCGCCCCTGCATGGCAGGTGGTCAACCTGCTGCTGGAGGCGGGTGCTGACATCCACAAGGCCTGCCCCGAGAGGCGTACCGCCCTGATGTACGCCGCCGGCAACGACACCGCCACAGTGCGTCGCCTGCTCGAGCTGGGTGCTGCAGTCAACGCAGCAGACCGGGTGGGCGGCAGCGCGCTGATCTGCGCGTGCCAGCAGAACGCGGCAAACGTGCCGGTGCTGCTGGCGGCGGGGGCCGACCCCAACCAGGCGGACGCCTATGGGTGCAGTCCGCTCTACTTTGCCTGCGGGATTGAGCAGCCTGGGTCGGAGGACGCGGTGGCGGCGCTGCTGGCGGCAGGCGCCGACGCCAGCGCTGCCAACAAGATGGGCCAGACACCGCTGGTGGGTGGGGTCATGTATGATAGGCTGGGTGAAGGCAGGCGCCGCCTGCAGCGCGCTGCCAGGGTGCCCCCTGCGGCCGCCTGCCTGCGTGGGTTGGCGCGGTTTGCCGGCTGTCAGCTGCTCGCATGCCTGGGTGCTGCCAGCTGCAGCCAGCTGGCAGTGCTGCTCGTGTGTTAACAGATCCGGACGGCACAGCGTGGATGGCGCTGGGAGCCAGCCAGCTGCCAGCGTGGCATAACGTTGCTAACAGCTGCTATGCTGTGCAGCGATGGCTGGCACACCCATGCGTTTTCACACCCCGCCGTACCTGCCTTCACTGCCCCACCTGCACCCTGCAACACCCTGCCTGCCTTCTCTGCCCCACCTGCCTGCCCTCCCGCCCTGCTGCAGCACTTTGCCTGCCAGGAGGGGCGGGCAGCGGTGGTGTCGCAGCTGCTGGCGGCAGGCGCAAAAGTGGATGTCCTCGACGGCAATGGCATTACCCCTTACAGCATGGCGCTGGCGCAGCGGCGCACCAATGTGATCCCGCTGCTGCAGGCAGCGCTGGGCTGATGGTATATGCCCGACCCAGATGCCACCCCTTTGCAGTGTGCTGCTGGCATTGCGCCAGGCCGATGTCATCCCGCTGCTGCAAGCAGCAAGGGGGTGAGGCTTGCCAGGTGCTAGCCACCTGCTCGAGCAGGCCCGGCAGACCATTGGCAGTGCTGGGCTGAAGCGAGCGGCGGGCAAGGCTTGGGCTGAAGGCGGCTGGAAGCTTCAGCCCGACCTGGTGAAGGAGGTTTGGCAGGGCACTGCCTGCTCCCCTCCTTTTTGCTGCAAACTGTACATGTCACCCATACTCAGTCACACTGCCAGCGACAGCTCAATTCCCGCCCTGCCCTCTCGTGAAAGTCACTAGTCCGTGTATTTATGGAGGCAGGGCAGCTCGCTCATCTCCCTTAGGCCCTCGCAGAAGCTGCTCCTGTGGCGGTGGCAGTGCAGCTTGCTCATCTCAGTGGCAGTGCAACTCGCTCATCTCGCTAAGGCCCTCGGAGGAGGTGTGCATATGAAACTTTCAGTCCCCATGCTTTGCACAACACTGCTCACAACGTGCCAGAAGCAACTGTACAATGTGTTGTGCAACGCATTCTCACGAGACAAGCACCGTGGCCGGCGGCACATGGCAGGTGGAGCCGCCGCACTGTGCAAGGGCCGCGTTCCAGCCCAGCTAAGAACGCTCACAGCCGGCTGCCCCTGTTGTGCAGCATGCCTCGCCCCTCCTCAGGGCTTGCTGCCAGGCTGCCTGCGCTTGGGGGAGAAGGCGCGCCAGGCGCACAGGCCGCCCACCAGAGCGCTCACGCCCACATCCGCCCAGGCGGCCCCCTTGCGCTGGGTGCCCTCCTGCAACAGTGCGGGCGCAGTGTGTGAGGTGAATGCAGGTAAAAACCATCTCCAGGCGGGTTCCACACCGAAGTTTGCCAGCCTGGCAGCTGAGCTGGCAGTCGTTGTCGTACCTCCTGCCACAAGCTGGCCAAGCATGCGACTGCCTTGCAGCAGCACGAGCACGCCAGGCAGAGCAGCCACTCTGAGCAGTGACAGCATAGGGCGCCAGCGAGCCATGCCTGGGCGTATGCGTAGTACAGGTTGAGCGCCGCGCTGCCAAGCCACTGCGCGGCCGCCACTTTCAGGAACGGCTTCTTGCTCTCCTGCAAAAGCGGTGTGATGCACACCGAGGTCACAGGCTGATGACACCAACAAGCATATGGTCCTGCAGGCACAGTCGTCACTCCAAACGAACCAACCAACCACAGCGGACACAGGGACAGCGACAGCCTCTCAGTCTGCTGGACAATCCCCGGGGGCATCTGGACGCAGAACATGCGCGAGCAGGGCAGCGCGCCAGGTGCTGCAGGCTGCCATGCTGCCTGGGCAGCGGCTGCGGCCCGCTTGCCTGGGATCCCGGCGCCAGCGCAGCGGTGACAGCGTACGCGCTTGCCACAAGGTTGGCAAACCCGCACCAGCGCATGGTGGGCTCGTCAAATGCGACCGCAGAGTTCTGGGGGGCGAGGGTGGCGTGGTCGTGCGTGGTTGGGCGGAGGACACACGGATGCATGTTGCATGCGGGCCTGGGTTTCAAGAGCGCTTCCAGCGGGCGTGCGGAGCGCCAGCACCGGCGCCGCTGCTTCCTAATGCTGCCAAGCGCGCGGGCGCTGGTGTTTTCGCAATCCCGCGCTCTGCCCGACTACCTTTATGCCGTAAAAGTGTTGGTGGGCGCCTCGGGGGGCCAGCAGCATGGCGGCGCCAAAGCCGCCTGTGGCCAGGCCGCACAACAGCAGGGCATTGCCGTCGGTAAGCTGCAACCCGCCCATTGCTTCCCGTCTCTGCTGTTGCTGGCTTGTGGTGCAGAGAGGGCAGGCTCCAAGGCGTGGGAGAGAAAGCGCTGTCGGGCCTTGGACGCTAAGTCGATTGCCGTGCTGACTGGGCAGCAGGAAGGTGAGCGGTCATGCTGCCATGAAGTAGTGCATGCCTGATGTGCACCGATAAACTTGGCAGCCTCAGTTCCAATAATCTCAACGTTCAGTTTGAATCATGAGACAAACCCAGCAGCAATCTACGCACATGAACTAAACCCGGAGCGATGTACATACGCCTGGCCAAGCTGCCTGCCCTGCCGTCACCGTCTGTGCAGCCGCCCAGTAGGAATGCAGGCCGCAAGTGGGGCACCCACACACGCCACGGAATGCAGGCCGCATGTGGGGCACCCACACACACCATCCTTCCCTCTACAAGGTATATCAGTAGCCACAGGGGGCCTCCCTTCATGAAGCGGCTGCAGGGCAGGCCCCGCCCAAAGCGCAGGGGAGATGATGTCGACAACAAGCAAGCGCGGCTCCTGCTGAAGGCAACGTCGGCCCAGCTGCGAGCGCACTGCGGCGCCCAATGACCATCCATGCCTGCCCTTTCACCTCTGCCTGCCAGCGTCTCGAGTCAGTCAGGAGGATGTTACAGCGAGCGCGCACGCGGGCGTGGTGCAATGGCGGTGGGGGTGCTTTTTGGTCAGAGGGGGGGCCTACCTACAGAGAGCAGGGCAGCTGCCGCCGCTGCCTGCGGCGGCATCATGTGTTGTGCAGACTTTCACATACAGGCGGCTACGGGGGGGGGAGCAGGGCTGTGGGGTTTCGGTGCCGCTGCTGGCAGTGGAAACATCAAGCGGCTATGCACCCTGGGCTGATGTACTTCACTTTCTTATATTGTCAGCTTCAGAAGTCGGAGTGCTGGTTGGAGTTGGCCTTTGCCTGGAAGTACTTGACCTGCGGGGCACAGAGGCACAGGGAGGAAGATGGTCTAGGGAGGCAGGCAAGGGGCAGGGGGCGGGGAGCGAGGAGGTGGGCAGGAAAGGAGCAGCCGCAGCCCAGCAGTGCGGCCCCAGCACGCGTGTTCCAGTGACACACCAGCATTAAACGCAGCTGCAGCCTGGCCGCACTGCCACATCGCCAATCAACCCACTCGCTGCAGCCATCCACCCTGATGCACTTTGTGCTCACACAACCTGCCCAACACCACTCGGCAGCACCCCGCAGCTCGCCACCCGACCATGGGCATCTAGGCAGCCACAACGACCTCACAGCACCCCCGAAGGACAGCACTTCCAGGATCGACTCACCACAAACTGCGTGGACTCCAGGAAGCGGCGCGCGCAGTTGTCCATGCAGCTCTGCTCCTTGGAAGACATGTAGTTGCCTGCGCACACGCACATTGGCATGACACAAACACAAACGGCAGCGGCGTCAGCGCTGCAGCAGCGGCATGGGAGTATTCTCGAGTAGGACCGGTTGGAGAAGTGGTGCTGCATGGCAGCACAGGCATGGGAGTGGTTCAGTGCTTGGCTCAGACAGGAGGACGCGAAGCGATGAGAGCGCAAAGAACAGCGGCCGAGGCAGATGGAACTATGCTCCGCCGAAATGCCAGGAAAATAAACATAATGTATAAGCACAACAATGGTGCTCGTCACATCTTCAGGCCAACACAGGCTTGGATGCAACAAAGTGTTGAGCAAACGCTCGGGGTGCCACGCCTACCGCCGCCGCCTGCCGCCGATCACCTGGGTTGCCGATGCACTTGGCCCAGCACTCGTCCGTCAGCCGCGATATCGTCTGCTGCAGCTGCGCCTTTGCTTGTTGTTGGACCAGGAAGTTCTGCGAGCAGGGAGAGGAAGGGTGGCGGTGACGGGCAAGTGGCAGGGTGGCCAGAGCGCTGCTGACTCTTCAATTGGCGAGTTAGCAGCAAACCCAACTCTCCGACCTGCATCTCTGGGCTGGCGGCTTTCTGCTGCGAGGCCATGGCTGCTGGCTGCCTGAAACCCGACAGCAAGAGCTGTGGAGGAACCGGGGAGGACACGGGAATGGTTGATCGGCACAAACTGGTGCTCGGAAGCTTATTTGATGGGCAGCAGCAAAACTCCTGCCTGCTGGGCTCCTGCTGCGCTCAAATACGGCATTGGGTGCAGGCTCTGCAGGCGATCGCTATCAGCATTGATTCACAAAGCTTAGCACTTGTCTCATCGCCATGGCTCTGGCCTTCACAGCCCCCGACGAGGCGACGGCCAACCTGCTGCGCCTGGTGGCGGGCAGCAGCGGCGTGGAGATCAGCGTGTCAGTGGGAGGTAGCGAGGTAGAGTTTGTGGCCGACGGCAACAAGGCCTTTGGCGCCCACACAGCATGCCGGGCCATTGCGGCAAAGAGCGCTGCCGCGGCGCAGTTGCTGGGCGGCACGCCCGAGCAGCAGGCCAAGGTGGGGAGTACATGCAAATTTACGGAGCCAGCAAGCGAATTTGAGAATTAGGGAGCCGGAACTGCTGCTGCCGCCACACTGCTGCCGCCGCTGCTGCCTGTCGCTCGCGTCCGTTCACCCGAATCCCAACTCCGCCTTGCCGCACTTGCAGATTGCCGAGTGGATGAGCTTCCAGCACACCGCACTGTCCCCTCTGATGGACAGCCGCCTGGCTGAGCTGGACGGCGCTCTGGCGGGGCGCACCTACATCGCTGGCGGGCGGCAGCCGTCGCTGGCAGACCTCGTCCTCTACGCCGCCGTTTCCCCCGCAGCGGTGGCCTTCCCAGTGGCACAGCACGGCCACTTCTGCAACCTGCTGCGCTGGTATGACCTGCTGAATCACACCGCCGATGCCAAGGGCATGTTCCCAGCAGCCTCCTTTGCGCTGCCACGGTACGTGGCGCCGCCGCCGCCGCCGCCGGCGGAGCCCAAGGCAGGCAAGGGCGGCGACAAGGCAGCTGCAGCTGAGAAGGGAGGCAAGGGAGGAGACAAGGCGGCAGCGGCAGCTGCACCCGCGGCCAGCGCCAGCAGCGGAGCCGACAAAAAGGCGGGCAAGGCGGCGGCAGCAGCAGACTCAGCAGCGGCGCCAGCGGCGGCAGCGGGCGGCAAGAAGGAGAAGGCGGGAAAGAAGGAGAAGGGCGGCGCGGCGCCCGCCACGCCTGCTGCGTCTGGCGAGGGGGCGGCGGCGGCAGGAGGGAAGGGCAGCGGCAGTGCTGACGAGTGCACCGTGGATTTGCTGGACATCCGGGTGGGGCAGATTGTCAAGGTGAGGGGGAGCAGCGGGGGTAGGAGAGGTGGGGTGGGGCGCGGAAATGGTGTGGTGCGATTGCGTGGTGGTGCATGGGGTCTAGTGTGCTGTGCCGGCACCGCACGGCAGCATACAGTGCTGCACTACACAAGAGGACAGTGGCCATGCAGCCGTCCCTGCTGCACCCTGCACCCTGCCCTCCTCCCCTTGCATCCAACCCCACCCAGCCCCTGTCTGCCAGTGTTCCCGCCTGCTGCCTTTGCTGCCACAACTCCGCCTATGGCCCAAGGCAATGACCGTCCCTGCGCTGCCCTGCAGATGGACGCCACCTGCGCTTGCTCCTACCCTGCTCCCACCCCGCTCTGCCCCACCTACGCACCCACGCTCCGCACACAAACCTGCCAAGCCCTGATATCCCCCTTACAACCCCACCCTTCCCCGCACCTCCACAGGTGGACCGCCACCCCAATGCCGACTCGCTGTACCTCGAAGAGATTGACCTGGGGGAGGGGCAGCCGCGGCAGGTGGTCAGCGGGCTGGTCAAGTTTGTGCCCGCCGACCAGATGCAGGGCCGCCGCGTGGTGGTGGTGTGCAACCTGAAGCCCGCCAAGATGCGGGAGGTGATGAGCTATGGCATGGTGAGTGGCTTATTGTAGGGGTGTAGTGGAAGGGTGGGTGGAAGGTGTGTGGGGTGTGCAACCTGAAGCCCGCCAAGATGCGGGAGGTGATGAGCTACGGCATGGTGAGTGGCTTGGGGTTTGCTTGCGAAGGTGTGGGGTGTGGGTGGGTGATTGCGGTATGTTGGGCGAGGTGATCAGCTGCAGCGTGGTGAGGGCGCACGCTTTCTGCTTGGACTTGGCTCTAGATTGGGGGGAAAGTGGGACCTGCCGGGACGCGGGTGGTGTTAAGTGAGTACTCACTCATGCGCATGTGTGCCGGATTTAAGCTGTAATTATCGGTGTTGGATGTGAGTGGGCGGCAAGTATCCAAGTGATGGTCAGCTGCGGCATGCTTGCATGTGTGTATGTAGCGTGTGTTATACGATTGGTCGCACCGACACGCAGGAGGGGCACCTGCGCACAGCGCCCCTTTGTGCCCGTGTTCACATCCCCAATCTCCTCCCACATGAACCTCCCGTACCTTCGCTCCTTCTTTCCTTCCCCCCTTCCTCACCTGCAGGTGCTGTGCGCCTCCAACGACACCCACGACCAGGTGGACCCAATCCTGCCCCCCGAGGGGGCGGCCATCGGGGAGCGCATCACCTTTGAGGGGTGAGGAGGGGGGGGCGGGGGAAGTGTGTGCTTTGGGTAGTGTGCTTTGGGTGGGGGAGGGAGGGAGAGGGGGCTGAGGAGGAGCTGATGCTGGGCTGGGCTGCTCCCCCGCCAGGAGGCTGCCAGGAAGCGCACCACCGATGGGAAGGGGTGGCTGCTAGCGCACCACCGATGGGAAGGGAGGGAGCTGGGTGTTGCGCTCCTAGAGAAACCAACAACGCGGGAGCTTGGGAGCAGGGTGGTTTGTTGTAAGGGGTGACGGCGGAGCGGCTTGAGCGGGCTGTGGAGGCTGCTAGGTGCTACTGTTTGGTGTAGCATCCGTGCCTTGGCTGCATGGCTGCTGGAGCGCGCCTGTGAGCAGCTGCAGGTGCTGGGCTGTGCTCTCAACATTAGGGGCTCCAGCTGAAGCTTCTGTGGCGAAGCTGTGCCGCGGAGGCTGCGGTGCCGCCTTCTGCCGTGCGCGCATCGCGCTCACTGTGCCATGCTGTGCCACGCCATGCCATGCTGCGCTGTGCAGGTACGGCAAGGAGCCCGAGGCGCAGCTCAACCCTAAGAAGAAGCAGTTTGAGAAGATCTCGCCGGACCTGCGCGTGGATGCCAGTGAGTCCACCTTGGTTGAATGATTGGTTGGTGGGTTGAAGAAGCAGGCGTGGGTGAATTTGTGGGATGTCATGATGAAGCAGCGTTGCATCAGCGAGCGTGGTACCAGCAGTGGGTGCCAGGGCGCGTCACCTGCGGCTGAACGCCTGTCGGCAACGTAGGGTGTGTGGGTTCAGGGTGCTGGACACGGCAGAGCGCTTGTGGAAGAGGTCGAGTCGAGCGCTGGCGTCTGCTTGCTGAGTTTGCTTAGCTTGCTCAGGAGATTTGGAGGCCGGGGGTTAGCCCCGCCTGGCCCGCCCCCGTTCGCCCGGTGCCTCTCGCCTCCCTCCCGTGCTTGTGTGCCGGCCTTCACTCCACTTCCTTCAACCTCCCTCCTGCCCGGCATATGTACGCAGACGGCGTGTGCGTGTACCGCGGCGTGCCTATGATGACCTCCAAGGGAGCCGTCACCGCCACCATCAGCAATGCGTGGGTCAAGTGATTGAGCAGCTGTGGAGAGGGTCACTGGAAAAAGCTTCCGTGGCCGGGCAGGGCCCGCTTGGCCCGACCGGCGTGCCGCCGCTTGTCGCGCTCCTGCAGTGCACTGAAACCTTGGAATTGTTGAGGCAGTCTTGGACCCTGTAATATCTTGGAGTCTTCTGAGCGTTTCTAGTTTAGATGGAGAGGAGAAGTGGCGCTTCAAGGGCAGCGGCAATGGGGCACATGCGCTGCGCTGTGGCGCCAGGCGGGGACCCCGGCGCAGAGGCATGATAACGCGCCACACGCGCCCGCTCGCCCGCCTCGCTACCCTGAGCTGCTGCCGGGTTCTGGCCCGTCCTTATGTGCGTGCTGCCGCCCACCCCAGGCTCCACTGACGAGCCGGACTCATCCGAGGGCTCCAAGCGCTCGCTGCTTCGGCAGTGAGCCACCCCAGGTACTTTGGAGGGGCGCCGCTTGGGTGGAAGTGCGGTGCCGAGGGCGGGAAAACTGCGATCAAGTTCAATCTCCGCCACCGCTGGCGGCGTTGCCGCTGGCGCCAGCCTGAAGGTACATCCGCCTTCCTGCCCCACTCTGCTGCCCTTCTTGTGCAGCCTCCCACGGCTGGGGCGCCCGATGACGAATCCGTCCCAAGCGCCGCAAAGTTTTCAATCTGAGATGGCCTGGGCTACCACGGGCAGGCGGCGCGCCGGGCGCGGCCAGTGCCACGCGCGGCACGCTCGGTTGGCAGCGGCGGTGGGGCCTCCCTGCTGCTCGCGGTGAGTGGCAGCCAGGGAGTTCAGCTTGGCGGTGGATTTGCTGCTTAAGTGATAAGCAAGTGATGGCCCGTCCTGGCCTGGTCCCTGCCTGGCTGACTGCCTCGGTTGGTTGCCCTGACGCTCAGTCACACCCACACCCTCCCTCCCGCCCGCCCTGCCCCCACAGGTGACGAGCAATAGCCAAAGCCGAGCGGGGCAATCCTGGCACCCGCCAGCCCGCAGTGACGCTGCTCTGCCTGAGAAGAATGGATAGCTGAGCCGGCGGCGGGGGGCCACCCAACCACTGCCGCTGCCATGCGGCGGCGAGCGCCACCCCTGCACTGACTGCATGCCTGCACGCCGCGCTGCCCTGCATGATGCGCTGCATGCACCCACATGACGCTGCCCGGTCCCAGGGGAGCACCCGCATGGGGCTGCACGTGGGTGCTGCCCGCTGGCGCCCCGCGTGCAGCCGCCTGCCGATGATGCCACAAAAGGCCGAACTGAGCATTGAGTATTGGTATCTCTTCTTTCCCTGGGGAGCCGCCCCGCCGCCCGCACAATGCCCGGGGCTGCCTAGCCCGCCCTGCCATAACCGGCGCGGTCCTTTTTGAAGCCCCAGTCAGGGCCGCGCGCAAGCGTGTGCAATCTCGCCGCCGCGGGGATAAGGTGCGCCGCTCCGCCTCGCCGCGCTCCGCCTGCCCTGGTTGTGTTGCGTGCCTGTGCTGCCGCTCCAGCTGCTGTACCAGGGTGGGGTTAGCAGCCGGCCCGCATCTTAGTGACACCCCTGGCCTTGTATGCCTGCCTGCCTGCCTGCCTGCCGGGGCACCAGATGCAGCGGAGAGTTGCCGCCACCCTGGCGGTGTGCCTGCCTGCCTGCCTGCTTTCCCACCTGCTCAATTCCCCCCTCCCCCTGCTATCCCGCTCAACCCTGTTGCCCCACCCCTTCCCGCCCGCTCCCTCGCAGGCTTTCCTGATAGCTAGATGATGGTATGCTGACGCGCCTCTAGCCCCAGGCCTCCCCCCGGCAACTCGCAGATGGGCACGGCACCAGCCAGTCAGCGCCGTGCCCGCGAGGCGTAAGGTCCCGGTAGAAACCCGGTTGAGGTCCGGTGCGTGTGTGGACACACTGCATAATACGGATGTTGGCCAGCCGCCGTGTGCGCTGTGCTCGAGCCACGCTGTGCATGCTGTGAGAGCTGCCCGTCGTGAGGAACGCTTGCCCCGTCGTGGGATGCGTGAGATGCCCCATGAGGTGGGCTGCGCTGCGTGCGCTGTGCGCTGTGTGCGCTGTGCCCTGCGGGGCTGAGAAGCATGCCCCTGTGTGGGATGCGACTGTGCTGTGCCGAGGCGCCAAGGAGGCGAGCTGCTGCCGCCGTTGGTACTTGCGCGTGCTCGTGCCGCTGAGAGCGACGCTGCTTCGCTGCTTAGAATGCCGCTGCCGGCTGAGAGGCTGAGATGCCGCTGCTGTGCACGCTGTGCCGAATGCATGCCGACGCCTGCTGGCTGTGAGGCCCCTGCTGTCGTGCTGCCTGACCCTTGCCCGCGTGGCAACGCTGATTGAATGTGCCTACCCGGCCCACACTGATCCCCACTCGAATCGATTAATCACCGATCCCGACTCGTCATGAGCTCGTTAAGCCGTCAATAGTCCTTCCAGTCCTCTCAGGCACTGTGATCTCTCAGGGTCGGTACAGACCCGCCACGCTGGGCGGCTTGACGGCTGGCCTGTGGACAGGTGAGCCGGGCCGGTGGGGCTCCCTGTTTTGAGGCAGCAGGCATGTTGTGGGCTTGTGCTGAGCCGTGCTGGCACCGCTCGTGGTCCCGTGTCGCTGCTTCAAGCCCTGCCTGCATCCTGAGGAGGCAGGCACAGCCGCCTGCGTGTGCTGCCGCTCTTACCACCGGCCGGCGGCACGTTCTCCTCTGCCCTGTCAGCCTGTTGTGCCCACGTTCTCATCCTGCTCCCGCCCCGCCCCTCATCCCACCCCCCTGCCCCCTGCAGGCTCTACACCAGCCGGGGCCCTGGCCCACTGGAGTGGGCCACGCGGGCAGCCCCTGCGGCACGCCACTGGGCGAGCGGGCGGACGTGTGCGGCCCGGCGCCCCGGCTCTGCACAAGCGGAAGCTGAGGCGCTGGGCAAGCGGCGCGCCGCCTGCGCATGCCGCGGGGGGCATGTGCTCTCAACCACGCTGCCCGCCGCCGGCTGCTGACACTGGCACACCCAACAGGAGTTTGGGGTGCCGCCCCAGTTACTGGAGGTTCGTGCAGCAGACCGGCGGCGGCGGCGTGGTGCCATGCCTGCCTGCCTTTCGCGGGTACGGGCCCCCAAGCCGAGTGCCCAACCCACCGCCCAGCCCTGCCCTTGCTGCAAGCCTTGGAAGGCTCCCGGTAACGCGGTTGAGCAGCTCTCGTGCTTTGCAAGGCAGGGCCAGACTCGTGGCTCGCGGCTACCGCCTGCCTCTTGTCGCAGGCGGTGACGGGCGCCCAGCGCCGGGCTTACCAGTTACTGGAGCCTGCCCAGCTGCTGCCGAGCGATGGGCCCTGCGCCCATCCCGGCGCGCTGCGGCGGCGCAAGTTAAGGAGTCCGCAGCGGCCGAGCGATGGCTTGTTGATCAAGTGCGTCCCAAGGATGCTTCTTTGAACCTTGACCATCCCGGCTGCTGCGCGTCATTCGGAACTGGGCAGAGCACGGGTGAGCCTGCCTGCCAGCTGCGCCTGCCTGCCTGCCTGCCCGTGCCTGCCTGCCGATGCCGCTGCATGTTTTCACTCACCCCCGTCTGCCTGCCCGCCTACCTGCCTGCCTGCCAGCTTGTGCCTGCCTGCCTGCCTGCCAACTCCCCTCGCCCCCATCTGTCTGCTTGCCTGCCTGCCATTGCTGCTGCCTACTCTCATCACCACTGCCTGCCTGCCTGCTTGCCTGCCCACCCGCCCATGCACACCTTCCCATCTGCTTCATGGCAAATCCTTGACCCCCGTCCTGCCCTCACCTGGCCCCACGCCCGTGCACGCTGCAGATGTGGGCGCCCCTGCTGTCACGACTTCGCGCCGCGCGTGTCACGACTTCACGGGGGCGACACACCCCGCCCTGCTCCTGTATTGAGAGCCCCAGCCTGCTGTGCCCAAGGCAGGCCGACTCGTTCGGCCCCGCCGGGCCAGTCAGCCGTGGGCAGTTACAAACGGAACGCGCTCCGGGCAACGTGCGCTGCGGGCCCTTGGCCCGCGGACCGGCTGCCCGCTGCGTTTGCTGAGCACTCGCATGCCGGGCTGCCGCGCAGGGGCTGCCTGCAGCCCTCTGCCGGCGCCTGTGCTGCTGAGGCCTGATATGTGGCGCGCTGGATGCTAAGGTGTGGCTGCCGCGCCTGCCAGCCTGCCTTCTGCTGGCTGGCTTCTTGGGTGCCTGATGTCAGCTGGTGTAGCCCCCTCAGCGGCCAGGCCTCTCAGCTGCGCCGCCGTCACGCATCTCGACATGCTGCACCTGCTCTCAGCTGCTGCACTCCTGCTGCCTGCTTGCGTGCTACCTGCGCTGACGCATTCCACTTCCTGTCTCCCAGCGCCTCACGCCTGCTGCCGGTGCGCCCTCCCTGCCCCCTCCTCTCCCCTCCTCCCCCTGCAGGCGTGGCTGCCTCTGGCAACCCGCCTCGGCACAGCCGCAAGAACCCGCCCCAGCCTGCTGTGCGTCCAGGTCGCATCTGCGGCGGACCACTCAGCCGTGGGCTGCTGTCCTGGCTTTATGCCACGCTGATTACACACGTAGATGAACACACGTTGCCGTTGAGCACCCACGTTGCGCCGTCACGCTGTGGCCTGGCTTCGGAACCGATCAGCGGTCGTCCGGAGGAGCAGGAGGGGCCGTCTTTGGATCTGTGGCGCGCGCGGGCGCGGGCGCGGCAGGGTGGCGGGCGCGGCCTCAGCAGGGGGGCCTTCTGTGCCCGGCTTGGAGTGGTGCGTTGGCGCACGGCAGGGTCGGCGGTCAGTCGCCGCTGCGGGCGTGCAGCGGCGCACGCAGGAGCGGTAAGCCGCCCCCGGGCGCGCGCAGGAACGGCACCCTGAGGATTGGAGAGGAATGGACAGGCATAGGATGACATGAAAGGAACTGGGGCATGCCCGGCCGCGTGCGGGGCGGCGGGCGGTGCTGGCTTTGGGCGCGGGCGGCTGCGGTGCCGCGCTCCCCTTTTTATGCTGACAACCGTCACTGGTTCTGAGGCGGGTTGTGCGGGGGGGCTAACGTCCCCCTGTGCCCATGCGGCCTGCACCCCTGGGACCCTGCATCATGATGCATGCATGTGCACTGCATTGCACCGTGGCTGCCTTGCAGCCCTTGCATGAGCCTGTGATGTGACGCAAGGTGGTGAGCCTGCGGCGCCCCGCTCTCGCGGCGGCGGCCGGGCCGTGAGCCCCAATCAATCTAACACTTGATCTGAGGCCTCCCAACTGCACACACAACACACACGCCCCCAACCGGTGTTCTTCAACACCACCCGCCCCTCCGGAAAACACTGGCTCGCGCGCATGCGGCAGAGCGAGCGCGCCGCACTACCGCCGCGTGCCATGCCCGCTGGCCTCCCCGGCTCGCTGCCCTCATTCGCCTGTTCGCTGCCACAGGATGTGCTACTGGGAGCGCTGCCTGGGGCAAAGGTCAGCACAGATGGCGGCAGTGGGTTCAGTTCTGTGAGCTGGAGGCGACAGCCGGGGCATAGCTCCACTGCTGGGCATTTGGCTGTGCGGCTGGGAGGGTGCAACTCCGCCTCGAGCAGCCTCTGGCGGCTCCTTCCAGCGGGAGGCTGCCCTGCAACACCACGCAATCTCCCGCTTGCCCCGCCCTACCTAGCAGGCGAGTCCTCTCTCCACTCCCCCTGCCTCCCCAAGACTAGTCACCCTCACCCAATGCTGCTCCCTGCTTGCCCTGCCCCTCACCCTATTCGCGCATGAATGCCTTGCTGCTTTGGTTACACCAGTGGCCCATTTGCGAGTGGAAGCTGGCGTCAGCAAGAGGCGGGGACTGTGGGGCACTGAGATCAAGTGAGCCCAGGTTGTGATCTGACTGGCGCCAAACCTTTGGGAGCGCACATGCTGCTGAAACCATGAATCGCTGCCCAATCCAGTCTTGCATGTCTTTCCCGGGCTGGGTCCCGCCTGCTCCTGCCGCCGCAGACGGGCGCTGAGGCCCTGTTAACAGCACACTTGCTGGTCCAATGCCTGCACTTTTGGAATCCTACATTCTACGTAACTTAATTTCAAGATCACTCAAGCACCGCTGTCCTTGCCTGTGGGCATTCAAGCCAGCAGGACTTGCCGCCGGCGCCCGCCAGGTGTCGCCCTGCGGGCGGCGAGCATTGCAGCTAGGGTTCCTGAGCGGCCGGCCTTCAATTTGAACGTCAAGAGCAAGATCCTCAACGCCAACACGCTCTCAGCTGCCAAGGTGCAGCACAGCGGGCGGAAATCGCTCTGGCCTTGGGGTGAGGTTGCGCACCGAGCTACTGGCCGGCTGGTGAGCTTCCTGGGCGCAACTGGAGCACCTCGGGAGCGCAGTGCAAGGTGACAGCGAGCCAGGGCGCCGGAGCTGCCCTCGATGCAATGGGAGGTTGCACGGGGCCCGCAAGGGCCTGGCAAATAGGTGCTCGCATGATGCTCAGAGCTTTCAACAACGCTGCCCGCACCCTGCAGCAGCAATGAGGGCCGCCGCCAACCTCTCCCAGCCCGAGGCCTCTTTTAGCGGAAGGCGCAGCACCGCCTTCCGGCCGAACACGCTTGTGCGCCGCGGCCGGCGGCTGCACTGGACTGTCCCTGTCAGGGCGGAGCAGGCGGGAGCGGCGGCAGCAGGCAGCCCGCCAGCGGCGGCAGAGCAGCAGCAAGAGCGGCGTCGGCCAGACCCATATCAGCTGGCGGGGCACCGGCTGCGCAGCTTGCTGAACGGTGTCGGTGATGGCGAGGTGAGGCTGGCATGGCAGGGGCATTCTGGGATTTCACCTAGGCCGCCTGCGGCCTTCTGCGGGCAGCTCGCAAGCGCAGGGCTTGGTGGCAGGGCTGGGCCAATTGGAATAGGGCAATCCAAGGAGGTTGCTGGGCGCCATGCTCAGGAGGCGGGCGCAGGAGCACAGTTGCAAACCAGACACCCTGCCATGCCTCCGCCGCTGCCCATCATTTCGTTTCGAACAAACCGCCAAGGAACAACAGAACCAAAAAAACCTTCGATACCACCTTCTTTCCCTCGACAGGAGGAGATGTTGAACAGCATGCTGGAGGAGCAGGCGCCCGAGCAGAAGCTGCTGCTGTGCCTGCTGGCGTCCGGCGCCGTCTCCGCCGCCGCCGCCGCCGTCTGCTGGCTGTGCGGGCTGGACCCGCTGGGCGGCGCCTCGCTGTCGCTGGCCTCGCTGCGTGCCGCCGCCGTGGGCGGCGCGGCGGCGGCGCCGCTGGTGGCATTCAAGGCGCTGCTTTGGAGCGAGCAGGCACGCAGGGAGCTGCCGTTTCTGGAGGACATCCACAAAAGCCAGGCAAGTGATGACGGGGCGGCGGTGTGTGTGTGTGTGTGCATGTGTGTGCGTGGGAAACCGCCCCAAATATAGTGTGCGTCTGTGTGCGTGTGTGTGCCCCACGCCATGCTGCCTCGGGGGCGTGCATGTTGCCACTTTGTGCTGCCTTCTGCTGCCGGTTGCTGCCAGGCAGGGGCGTGCCTCTCCAGGCACCTCACCAGCCGGCTCCGGCCCTCAGCGCGCCTGCCCGTCCACCCAGCCGCCTGCCCCCTGTCCCAAATAGCCGCCTCATTCGTGTTGCACAGGAGGCACTGAATTTGCCCAAAGCAGGTTGCCACTTGAAGGCCTGCCCACTCCCACCCTCATCATGCAGAACATGACATCAATTGCATCCTCCCTTCCCCCTCCCCCCTGGCAGGTGGACGCCTTCAAGCCCGTCATCGCCAACCTCACCACCGCACAGCTGGCAGTGCTGCTTGCCTCAGGTGGGGGACCACACAGTCTGGGGCTTGCGCCAGGGAGCAGCCCCGCTGCGCCAGGCTGGCGGCGGTCACCTGGCGCCTGCCACCTGGCCGTTGTGACCTGGCGCTGGCAGCTGCCTCCGGGTCCCGTCGCTCACCACAGACAAGGCCAGAGCATGCAGATTCTGGCTGCCTCACCACTGCCGCCCTGCCCTGCCCTGCCCTGACGCCCATCGCTTGCCTGCAGAGGTGGTCCCCGGCATCCTCATCCTGCTGCCCGCCACGGCGGGCGGCATTGCCAAGGCGCTGGGCATGTATGGTGACGTGGCGGGGGTGACGCTGCCCGAGTTCCTGCCCGGGGTGCTGGCGCTGATGCTGACGGCGACAATGGCGGGGGTGGGCAAGGTGCGCGCGCGCGTGGGTGCGAGGGTTGGGAGTGGGGTTGGGGGGTGGGGTAAGAGAAGCAAAGGCGAGGGGCGCGGCTGGTGAGCGCTCGGCTGGCGAGTGCAGGGGGGCGGCTGGCATGAACAAGTGCAGATGGGGGGCGGGGGAGGATGGGTGTTGATGTGCGGGTGGCCGGCGGGTGGGAGGGCAGTTCAGCGGCGCGGCAGCACAGGAGAGGGTTGGGGAGTGCGATGTCGGGAACAAGCCAAGCGTGCTGCACACCTGCCTGACAGTTCTCCACCTGCATGCCGCTTGACAGGCATGGTGCCTACACCTGTCCCCTTGGCCCCGCCCCGCCCCCTGCCCGCACTTACAGCCTGCCTCGTTCCACCTCACTGCCTCTCCCTCCCCGGTGCAGGTGGCGGAGACGTCGGTGACGCTTGAGGAGTACGAGGTGGTGAAAGATGCGGTGGACAATGCAGGTGATTCCGGGCGCCGTGTTTGTGATGTGTGCGTGTGCGCGCGTGCGTGCGTGTGTGCGTGTGTGCGCACCTGCATGTGCGCAACTCCTGGGGCAGAGGTGTGCAGGGCTGCTCTAGAAGCACCTCAGCGGGCCACACTCTGCTTCTGGGTCCCATCGAAAGCTGGGCAGCGGTTGAAGGGGAACAGACCCTACAAGGGCAGCAGACAGCTACCCCGCTGCCCCCTTTGGACGCATCATTCTCTTACACCTCCACCCACCCTGTCCACCGACCCCTCACACGCACACAGACCGCTACTACCGGCTGATGGCGATGAACCGCGACTCGACGCCCGCCGACGCGCAGCGCGCCGCCGACGCCTTCCGCTCGGTCGCGCTCACGTGGATGGCGCGCAACCAGGTGGGCGCAGGCGGGGCGGGGCAGCAGCTGGTGCCGCGGGGGTTGTTGGAGCAGCAGGGTGCGGTGTGGGAACTCGAACCGCACTGCCCTGCGCTAGCGCCCCCCTACCCTCAGCGCTGTCCACCCTCTTCACCCGAGACCACACCTTCACACCAGCTCCTCCTCCTCCCCTCCCTCCCCCCTGCCCCGTGCTCTTGGGTGCCAGGTGGCGGTGCGCTTTGCTGCCGCGCTGGGCGCAGTGGAGGTCATATACCTGGGCGTGCTCTGGCAGGAGACGGGGGACCTGTCAGCCCCGCTGGTGGCGGCAATAGGGTGAGCGCCTGGTCGGGGCATGTGCCGCCCCAGCAGCTTCGCCACATGCCTGCGTGGCAGCCTGCTTACGTGAGCCTGTGCTGCAGCAAGCACCCGGCCTAGCTCCCGCCATGCTTGCCCAGCCCCAAGCTGCTGCCCCGCCTCGTCCTCACCGCTTGCTTCTCAACATGCGTGTGCTTGTGGCTGCTCCCCATGTCCCCTGCAGGGCCGCCGCCGTCGACTTTGCCTTCATCCGCCGCATGTCGTTCCCAGTCAAGCCAGGTGGCACCTCTTGAGGCGCATCATCACCCCTCCCATTGCACAGAGGTGCCCCTTGTGAACCGCCCCTGGCCACCCACCGCCCCGCACGTGTTTCCGTGCCAAGCCAAGCCAGGCGTTGCCCCCCAACTGCCTGCGGAATCCCCCCACCCTAGCAACCCCACCCACGCGCGCCTGTACAGCCCGGCCTCGCCTTCCCCGGCGGCTGCCGATGTGCCGCCTCTGCTTTGGGCGCTGCCGAGTACCTCACCGCGGCATGCTTTCCGTGCTGCCTGCCCCTGCTAAGCCACGCTGCCGCCACTGCTCCTCCAGCCCCTCCCCCTGTGCTGCCCCGTCTTATTCCCTACCACAAGTTTATGTCTGGCCGGTAACCGCCTTCAGAGCTCAATTTTGTGTGCGCCCGCGTGCTCGCACGTCCTATCCCCCACCGCCACCACTTCATATCCTATCACCCCACTTCTTTCCACCTCGCCACCCTGCCTCTGCACCGCACAACCTGCTTTTGCCGCCGCCGGTGCACCTTGCACCGCGGCATGGGCCCCCTCTGTCCCTGCGGCCCCTTTTCCCCCTATTCCCTGGAGTGTCACTCTCACCCTCGCTTGTGGGCCCCTATTTTGAGCCCTTGTCCAGCACTAGACTTTTGCAACACCCACAGAGCAGGCACTCGGACACAGGCGGGGCCGGCGATTGAAATGCATCCGCCAGGATACGGCGCAACAGATGCAAGGATGGTGCAAAGCCTTGGGTGTGTGTTGGGAACAGGGGAGCAGCACTGCCTGCGGTTTAGCTTGCAGCCCAGACATATCCAGTGCAGACGGTGCTTGGCTGAGCAGTTGAGCATGCATGCGGCTGTGCTCCTGGGGCTCAATTAGAACCTACGAGGGCCCGCAGGATGTTTGACTGCCAGCACGCAGGCAGCAGAGAGGTCAGCGGCACTCCTCTGCTGCTCTTGCACATGCAGGCTGGCACACGCAGGCTTGCAGGCGAGTGTTCCCCTGGGCGCACGTTAGAGAGCAGCCCCTCTTGGTATGCGCAGAGCTCATCGAGTGCAGGGATCGTTGCTCTGCCATGCACAGGCAATGGGACTTGAGTCGCACGGACAGGCACAGGTGCGCTCCTGCGCTGCTCTGACGAGTGAGATGCCGAACTGGTCTCCAGGGGTTGGGTCGGTTGACGGCAGCGGTACCGGCCGTAGCAGCAAGCACAAGTCAGGAACAGCTCCTGCCACATTTACAACGTGCTGATCTAACAACACTACCAGGCCTGTGCACCAATGCTTGATACCGGCTTGAAGGCCAGGACAAAGTCAGTGCAGCTGGCGGCGACATGGTCGGACGGCTCTGACCAAGCACCTGGCGTCTGACCTTTTAGGTCGCTTCATCTGGGCTGAAATTTGGAACGTTACGTATTACGTGGTATGGCAGACTCCGGCTGACAGGCCCCTCCAAGGGGGTGGGTCGGCAGTCTGGCGGCGGCGACATTAGCCGCCGCCAGCCAGGCTGTCGCGTATCACCCCCCAGTCACCCACGCGTGTCAACTTCTTCTTCTTCTTCTACACAGGCACTGCGTGAGATGAAGCTGCTCGAAGCGCTGGAGGCGGGCCGTGGGACGGGGCTTGCGCGAGCGGCCCTGGCCGCCAGGCTGCCCGACCGCAGGCAGGCCCGAAACGCCGCGCCACACACCCGTTGCTCAAATGGCAGCCATGAGCGGCGACGCAGTGCGCCGAGACTGGCTCAGCAGCTTCCGCCAGCCGCTGCTGCCGCCGCCATTCCCCTCGAGCGCGGCAGCAGCCTGGCTGGCGGCAGCAGCAGCATGCTTCAGCCCAGCATTGCAACCGGCAGCAGTGGTGATCCCTCCAACAGCAGTGGCAGCAGCAGCACCCGGAGCACCCCAACTCCCAGCAGCAGCCGCTCGGCCGGCGCCCCTCGCAGCACCCACGTCGGGTGGAATGGGAGTCGTGGGACCGGCAGCGCCTTGCCGCCAGCAACGGCCCCTCTGCCGCCACCGCAGCCTGACGCGGGTGCTGGCAGCAGGGCGCCAGGCGGCGGCAGGTGGCTGGCACTGGGCGGCTCGCTGGCGGCAGTCCTGGCGCTCGCCGTGTTCCGACGGGAGCTTGCGCCGGTGAGCAGCTCAGAGATATCGTCAGAGCGCCCCAGGCAGCGCTGGCCATATGCGCAGTGCCCTACCCTGCTCTGCTCTGACTTGGTTCTGCTTGATTCTGATGTGTTTGCCTTGTTCTGCTAGCTTGATCTGCCCCGCATCAGTGCGGTCGCTCCGCTCTGCTGACATGCAGCATGGCCAGTGCCCCAGAGGGGCATGCTGCTGTGCTCAGCACCTCCTGCCTGCCTCTGCCCGCCCGCGTGCCTGCCTTGCATGGCTGCTCTGCTTCGGCGCTCCCTGGGCTGAGCTTGCAGGCCATCCCTCCAGCCGCCTGCCAGCTGCCATGCTCCCCTGCCCCTACCTCCCCTGTGCCAGCACCACACCTCACGCTGCCACTCGCTGTGCGCTCCGCACCCTCCCTCACTCTGCAGCTGCTGCGCTGGCTTTACACCCAGATGAGCAGCCTGACCGACAAGTCTGTGCTGGGCGAGGTGGGGCAGGGCAACCTGGAGGCGGTGGCCACCCTGGCGGCGGTCGCACTCACCCTCTACTGGAGCTTCACAGAGTTTGCGGCGTCTGCTGAGAGGTGGGTGGCCTGCTGACTTGTGCCCCCCTTGAACCCCCTTGTAAAGACGTCCGGCCCACTGTCACACACCAGGGCACCGTGTGTGACCGCCGCCGCTCCCGGCGCCGCCGTTGCCGGCTGCACGGCCACAACCCATTGGAGCCACTGCGGCTGCCTGAGCCCTCTGAAAGGGTGGCATTCGTGGGAACTCCCTTCCAAGGCTGTGTCCTCCCGTCGTCCCGGCTGAAACTGACGTGCTTGCTTGCCTGCTTGCTTGCCGCTCCCCACCGCCTCCTTCCCGGCAAGCAGGATGAGGCGCATGGAGGAGCTCGAGGCGCAGACGGGGGAGCAGATGGTCGCAATGGCGGCTCGGCTGGACAGCACGGAGCGGCAGGTTGAGCAGCTGACTGCTGAGCTGGCGGCCATGCGGCAGCACGAGGCGGCAGCTAGGCTGGCACAGCGGCTGCAGGGTGAGGTGGCAGCTGAGCTGGCGGCGCTTCGTCAGGCTGATGTGGCGACCGAGCTGGCAGCACTTCAGTGGGGGAGCGCCCACGCCCAGGAGGCGCCGCGGCGGGATGGGCGGAGAGAGCCAGGTGCGTTACACACAGCAGGCATCATGGCAGTGCCAGCGGCAGCGGCGCACACAGCAACGTGATGGATTCACACTCACGAGTGGTGGCGCGTTCCCTGCACCTTATTTCGTGATTCTGATTCTTTGACTACAAGCATCTCAACTCTGACCCCGCGTTGCAAGAGGCTCAACTCTGTTCACCCACAGTCCCAGGAGCTGCTGTGCATGCTGTGCAGCACATAGTATCTGGCAGTCAGCATCTGGTATCCGGCAGCGTAACCAACCGGCGCTGCTGCGCATGCCATGGCAGCGTTCGCTCGCCCCCAGCAGCACGGGGAAGCTCGGGGAAGGATGCTGAATCTGGCAGGCCAGCTGATGTGGACAGACTAAAGAGTTGGTGTGGGGCCGCGAGGGCTCAGCTCTGGAGCAGATGTGACACAACCGCTCGCCGAGTCCCCAGGCACAGTTTTGGCGAATGGGTTACATCGACACGGTCATGGACGCTATTACGTTCCCTGAGCGGGTGGGATAGCATGTGGCAGTTGTTCTCGCGTGGCCCCAACAAGCAGGTGCATGAGGCATGTGGATGGCAGAGCTGGCGGCAGAGCTGGCGCTTGTGCCAGCCACAGATTCTGTCAAGATGGTAGATAGTAGCAGGCCCCCCTCCCTGCTTCCAAGTCAAAATCAAGCAAATCCGTGGCGTGTGCAATCAATACCAATAGCCCCACCTCACTAATGGCTGGCTGTGGGGCATCATGGGAGCAGTTGGAGCACGCCGCACGAACGTGCTCTGCATGCTGTGGACCAAGCACACTTGTGAGAGGCTCCTGCTCATCTAGCCAACCGATCTGCGTCGCTCTATACGGAAACGATGATATGAAACCCATGCTGGGGGTTATGCGGGTCAACTTGGCTCACTGTGCGGGAACGTGCAGAGCGCCCAACCCCCGGCAAGCCCGGCAAGCGGGCATTCATCCGCCAACTTTGAATTTTGCTGCGAAGCGCCGCATTGCGGCGAGACCGCCGCTGTGGGTAGCCGCCACCGCCACCACAGAGCGCGCCGTCAGCGGGCCTGGCGGCAGCCGGCGGGCCCAGACCAGCGTGCTGAGCAGCAAAAGCAGCGGCGAGCCCTTTAGAAGCAATGGCAGCAGCAATGGCAGCCCTGTTGTCCCCAGCAGCAACGGAAACGGCAGCGGCGGTGGCGAAGCACAGTCTCACACGGGTGCCGCAGCCGGCACCCCCCACACGCTGCCCGGCGCCAGTGGGGCCGCACGGCCCGTTCTGTCGTCACCGCCGGCACACTCAGATGCAGGCGACAGCAAGCCACAACCGCCACCCGCATCTGGCAGCAAGTCGCAGGGCGAGGGCTGGTCCTCTGGGACATGGCTGGCCTTTGGAGGCTCCGTGGCGGTGGTTATCGCGCTGACTGTGTTCCGCCGGGAGATTGCGCCGGTGAGCGGATCAGATCCCGTCAGAGCGAGGGTTGCCCGCACTGCACTGCCCTGCCCTGCCCTGCACTGCCTGCTCGACGATCTCACATGCCTTGCTGGGCTGAAGCAGCATTGCCTGGTTGCGCAGTCAGCAGCTGCTGCGTCCGCACAACCTCTCCCATCCCCGGCTGACAAACCAGGCAGGCAGCACAGCACCGCTGTGCCGCTGCACCAAACATGTGTAGTGCCATCAACGCTCCTGCTCCCCCCCGCCCACCCACTGCAGCTGATGCGCGTGGTGATCACCCAAGTGAACAATTTCACCGACAAGTCTGTGCTGGGCGAGGTGGGGCAGGGCAACCTGGAGGCGGTGGCCACCCTGGCGGCGGTCGCGCTCACCCTCTACTGGAGCTTCACAGAGTTTGCGGCCTCCAACGAGAGGTGAGGCCAGCAGGGGTGGGCGGCTGCAGAACGTGGGAGCGGCACAGGCACAACAGGTGGCTGGCCAGCCATCACGCGGGGGAAGCGTCAGCGGTGGCGGGGGGTGGAAGGCAGAGGGATAGTGGCGCGGTGGGACGGCGCTTGGGTGGAACTTCCAGGAGGGCCGTCAGCATGCGCAGCTGGCCGGATCGAGATGACAAGACTGATGCCGCTGCCGCTGCGTGGCTGTGCTCTGTGGTGCAGCAGCGCCGTGTGTGGCTCCAGGGCAGCCTCGCCTCCCCACTTTGCCACCCTTAAAAGGGGGTGCCCCTCACGCCCGTGGTGACCTGCACCCTCACTCGGTTGCTTGGCCACATGCTTTCCCTGTGCCCGCCCGGCCCCTTAAGCCACACACGTTCCGTGTGCCCCATGCCCCCTGACCATGTTGGCCACACGCTTTCCCACCTGCGCCCCCCCTTCCCGGCCCTTAAGCCACACGCTTTACCCTGTGCTCCCCTTTGCCCCCTTCCCACAGGATGAGGCGCATGGAGGCGCTCGAGGCGCAGACGGGGGAGCAGATGGTCGCAATGGCGGCTCGGCTGGACAGCACGGAGCGGCGGCTGGAGGAGGTGACTGCTGAGCTGGCAGCCATGCGGCAGCGTGAGGCGGACGCTGGGCTGGCGCAACGGCTACGCAGTGAGGTGGCATCTGAGCTGGCGGCGCTGCGGCCAGAAGAGGAGCGGGTGGCTGGGCAGGGGCTGGAGGGGCAGCAGCAGCAGGAGCAAGATGCTGCAGAGGCGCAAGCGCACCCGCAGCATCCGCGCCCTGGGTCCTGATTGAAAGCGGCAGCAGTTGCAGCCGCAGCAGCCGCCGCCGCCGCCGCAGGAGCACCTGCACCTGCACCGGCAGCAGCATCAGGCGCGCATTACGTGCCTGATGCACTGGCTCGCTCAGCCCTCTTTAGCTCTCAAGGCGCCGCTTGCCCGCCCGCCCTGCCGTCCTAGTGAACACCTATTGTGCCTCCTGGTTTCTTCTTAGTGAGCGCCTATTGTGCTTTCTGTGTCTTGTTACATAGCGCCTTGCTGCTCGTCCGTGGCCTCGGCCAAGGTGTAGTGAGTGAACGAATCTTACCAGGCCCGCAATCTGTCTGGCCCTCTTTCCAATTGGAGAACACATTGAACCGTGCTAAGATTGGATGAATGCCTCGATTTTGATTCCTTGTTTGCTTGCTTGCTGATGTACCCCCCCCTTTTACACATTACTCAACACGCTGGAAGTGCGGTGCAGTAAAACCGCCTCATCCCCCATTCTGGTGCTGCCACCCATCCAGTGCTCACCTCCACATGCAAAATCGACTGGGTGCAACTCGCCGTGCCTTTGCCGCAGCCACCGGTCTCAGGTACAGGTCTCATGAGTACCAGTCACCCCAGCTGCGGGGCAGCGCCGGCTGACAGCAGGGTGCGGTTCATGGACGTTGGTAGCTGGGCCCCTCTGTCAGCAAGAACTGGACTCGACTTGGGGGGCATTGTTCGTGTCCCTGCCGGCGCCCACTGCTCAGCGAGCAGGGCAGGGCAGGGCAGGACAAGGCAGGCTCTGGGCAGAGCAGGGCAAGCTCAAGGCAGGGCAGCTCAGCACACACAGCGCAGCTGAGACCATGGCAGCGGTGCCAGCTGGCTGCAGCGGCAGTTGGGGCCTGAAAGAGGAGGGCAGGTGGTGCTGCTCACGGTGAGGCGCCCAGGTGTGAGGGCTGCGCGTTGTTACATGTACGTACGTATGGAGGCACGCTGAAGTGCATGCCCTCCAGAAGGGACAGAGGAAAAACGCCGCTGCATGGCGCTATTGCGATAGGGGTGAGAGTGGGGAAGACAACAGGCAGGGAGCTGCATGAGGGTTGAAAGAGACCGGAACCTGCCAAAGGGGCAGCGGGGCGGAAGGCAGCAGGCGCAGAGTGAGCGGGAAAACCTGCCAGAGGGGGGGGGGGGGGGCGGGCAAACAGCTGCAGCCACAGAATGTGGAAAAAATTGGGGGAAAAACTACTGCATGCGGCCACGCTAGGCGCGGCGGGAAACTGTTTCATGAAGGGAAACAGAGCGAGTGACCAGTGGGGCCGCGCAAATGGGCGGCGGTGTCATGTGACGTGCTTTGTGGGCGGTGCCGGGACGGGTGAAAGGGGGCATGGGGGGGTTCGGGGCTGTGTTGAGTTTCCTTGGGGTCGCATGAATTCTGGGCTTTGGAGGGTCACGGGGGGCCGGCGCCTGCCCCCTTGCGAGGGTCAGGGGAGAGGAGGGGGCATCACTCGCAGAAGAAGCAGATGGTGTCCACGTTGACCACAATCTGCTGGACGGCGCCCACCAGGGCAACCAGGGAGCCTGCACAGCGGGGAGGAACCACGCGATGCTGACTGCAATGACAGGCTTGGCGTGTGCAGTTGGGCGGCAGTTGGGGGCCCCACGGCATTGCTGGCCGGCTCAGCTGCGCAGAGCGCGGCATGGCGCCCGCCGCTGCGTGCCCCAGCTATTCGTAGCAAGCAAGCACAGGTGGCTGTGGGCGGGCGCTTGCCCCACTGACTCCGTGCCGCAGCAAGTCAGCACACAGGGCCAGTGTTAGCAGTGAGGATGCGCAGGCTGCAGGGGCTGTCGTTCGGTCAGGCGCTGGCGGGGCCACTCACAAATGCCGCAGAACCAGTCGAGAGAGTGGAGCCAGAAGCGGTGGCGGGGGGAGGGGTTGTACATTTTGATCCACATGGCGATCGGATAAAAGACGGAGGCTGCACACGTGTGCACGGAGTGGGTGTGGGGTGAGTAGGCGGGGTGGGTGCGGTGCGCGAGGAATGATGGACGTTTGGGCGGCGTGGGGGCGGAGCGCTCAACCCCACCGCATTCCCCCTTGTTGGCAGAGCTTTCTACCTATTGACGTGTCATGGCAGTGGCAGCCAGCAAAGCCAGCACAGACAGAAGGCAGGGCAGGGCTGGGAGCAGCGGCAGCGGTGGCAGCAGCAGCAGCGGCGGCAGCGGCAGCGGCGGCAGCAGCAGCAGCGGCGGCAGCGGCGGCGGCTGGTGCGGCTGCGCTCTCACCCGGCCAGAAGCCCAACGCGCCGACCAGTCCAATGATGTAGCTGCAGACAACACATTTTGAGGGTGCAATTTGGTACGGGAGGGCAACCTCGCTTCACAAAACCCGATTCTCTGTGCTTCTCTGCACCCCCTGAACAAGCTGAGGGAAGAGGAGGGGAAGCTGCGGCGCCTGGGCGCCCGCTGGCCCGCCGCACCCCTCGGCGCCTCACCGGAGCCCAACCCCACCCATCGTCTCTCACGCAGCCCCACCAAACCCCACGCCTCCCACCCCGGTCTCACCTAAAGAAAGGCAGGCAGATGGTTAGGAAGGTGATGAAGCAGACATACCCGGGGCGGAACCAGGCCCTGCGATGAAGCACACATGAAAGGAAGGGAAGTTCAGTGCCAGAGGCTGCGTGGCCAGTGCTGCCGCAGCTGATGAGGGGCCGGCGTGACGCCATGCCAAGCCTGCTCTCTGCCCGTTGCTGCCAAGCAGTGCCACTTCCACCTCTCCTGGCATGGCACCCCAGTATAGAAGATGTCAATCAGTCGATCAACCAGTGCAGTTATATCCAGTCAAACAGTGTGCTGAACATTCTACGCCTGGAGGACCTGCCGGTGGAGTGCCAGGGTGCATACAACACACACGCACCCACACACGCCTACGTGTGTATGCTACAGTGTGCAAGCATGCGATCAGGGACCCCTCCCCCTTCCCACTCTGCCTCACCTGAAGTGCCACCCGGTGAAAGCCTTGGGTATCAGACCGAAAAGAAACACACCACCATTTTAGCCAAGCAAAGCGTCACCTGAAGTACCAGCCGTTGAAGGCCTTGGGGACGCCGCGCTTGCCCCACCACTTGTCCTGGTTGGACTCCAGAAAGTAGAAGAAGGGCTGGGACCACACCTGGTCTGCAGGCATTGAGGGGAGGCGGACAGCGTGAGGTGAGCCCAGGAAGCAGTGGGAGGAAGCAGTGGGAGGGGATGAGACCGAACCCACACCTGGCTGGTGCAACTGACCAGGAATTAAGGAAGGGAGCAAGGAAGGAAAGCAGGAAGGAAGGCAGGACAGGGGCACGGGCAACAGGGAGAGGCTTGAGCAGGCAGGCATGTGCTCATTGGCAGGGGCCCACCCTGCAGCACCTGCCACCCTCCACAACCACTCCGCCCAGCCCAGACGGTGTGTGCCCTGTGCCCCGTGAGCGTCCCGGCTGCCTGCCGCCTCACATGCGGGCAGGAGATGGATGATGACGGCAATGTTGGCCATGTCCACCAGCCAGCGGGGGGTCTGGAAAGAGTCCAGGATGTTGCCAGACACGTCGTTGCCTGCGGGGGCGTGGGGCGCGGTCCAGGGCAGCTCAGGCCGGAGTTGCCGGGACGTGAAGGGCGTGAGGGAGGTGGAATGGGCCGCCACAGGGCAGCAGGGTGGTAGGATTGATGCCGGGGAGTGCGGGCGGGACGGGGGCGGCCGAGCAGAGGCGCACAAGAACGGTAAGTGCAGCACAGCGCAGCACAGCACAGCGCAGCACAGCACAGCGCAGAACAGTGCAGCACAGCGCAGCACAGCGCAGCACAGCGCAGATGCTCGCCAACCGCGGCACAGCACAGCGCGGCGCTGGCCGTGGGGCGACCTGCCGCGAGGTCGACGTGGCACAGCATGCGCAGCGCTCACCGTAGGCCATGTATCCTGATATTGCTACTGCCAGGTAGAAGAACGTCATGAGGTAGACCGAGATGTTCACAGTTAGGCGCATGGCCTTGATAGGGCCTCCCTTGACGCCGTCACGGATGGTGTCCTGCGGGGAGACGGAAGGGCAGGGGCGGGAGGAGCGCATGTTGGTGTGTGTACTCAGTACCACACGGGTACAGCCGATGGTGGGGCGTGCAGAATGGGCAGGAGGTGTGTTGCGCTGGCGGGGGGCGACAGCAGGGGGCAGGTATGCGTGGCAGGGATGGCAGCAGCTCCAGGTCGCCCTGCTGTGCACGCTGTGGCTGAGCGGGGACGCGCCGAGGCACCCACCCACCCACCTGGATTTCAGGCAGAATCATGGAGAAACTGCAGTTGCACGGCAAGGGTGGGTGGAGTGGGGAGAGGAGTGCGTTGGATACAGTGCGGTGTGGGCAGGAGGGTGACACGTGGGGCGGGGCTGCCATGCTGGCTGGTCAGCACATATGTCAGATGTGGGAGGGGCTTGCCAGGGGCTTAGCAGAGGCTGGTTGGTGACAGACAGCGCACACCGCACGGCCTGTCACCATGGTCCTTCACAGCAACCCGTGCTTGCAGAGCAAGCGACATGGGGGGCATCCCAGCCGCACGCACGCGCCGGAGCGAGCCCGGAGCAGCCGCAGCAGTGGCAGCACGCTCTGCATGCCCCGCCCACCACACGCCGGGCACAGGCAGCGGCTCTCACCTGTATGCAAACATGATGGCTGCAGGGCAGGGGGCGGGCGGGAGGGTGGTGGAGGGGTGGTCAGAGTGGCATGCTTCAGCCAGGGGGGCGGCACTATGTGCGGGGCTGACATGCAGGCTGAGGGGGTCGGGTTGTGGTGGGGTAAGGTGGGGGCCGCTGGTAGCTGCCGTTGCCTGGCCGTGCTCACACACACCGCATGCTCAACCGTCCCCGGCCCTTGAGGCCCCCCCCTCCTGTTGGGGAGCCAGGCAGGCAGGCAGCCAGGCAGGCAGGCAGGCAGGCAGGCAGGCAGGCAGGCAGGCAGGCAGGCAGGCAGCTCACCTCCGAGAGAGTTGAACACCCCAAAGGTTTTGTCCTGGGTGGAGATGTTCAGGATGCCACGCACGGTGCCGTGGGTGTTGCCTGGCAGGTCGGGTGGGGGGCAAGGAGGGAGGGGAAGGGGCGTGTCAGCAGGGGCGCTGCCTGGCATTTTCGGGGGGCAAAGGGCAGGAGGGCAGGAGGGAGGGAGGGCACGTGAGAGCGTGCGTGCTGCCTGCCTGGGACTAGGGACGAGGGTGAGGGAGTGACGAGGAGCATGGTAAGTGGGGCAGCATGCCCAGGCAGGCAGGCAGGCAGGCAGGCACGGGGCGGGCAGGCCGGCGGGTGCTCAACCAACCAACCAACCAACCCCTCTCCCTGCGGGCCGGCAGGCTGGCCAGCCCCCCCTGCGGCGGCGCCTCACCCTCGCTGATGGAGCGCCCCAGCGAGATGAATGCGTAGGTGAAGGACATGCAGGCGCCCACGACACAGGGCCACATGGAGGAGTCCATGTCTGGAGGGGAGAGGAGAGGGGCAGGTTGGTCAGGCTTCAGGCGCATGTTGAAGTGGTGGGTGCGACGCATGGCCACATGGAGGAGTGCATGTCTGGAGGGGGGGAGGAGAGGGGTGAGGGGCAGGTTGGTCGGGCGCCAGGCGAAGTGTCAACGTAGGCTGCCTGCTGGTTGGCTCAGCTGTTTGGTCAAGGCCACGGAGGCGGGCAACTGCTAGTTGCTGCAGTGCCGGTGCGGCTGCAGCTGGGGCGCAGAGAACGAAAGGCTGGGGGCCCCCGCCCCCGCCGCGCGCCCGCCCGCCAGTCGCACACTTGCACACGCACGCGTGATCGCGCAGGCGCAGGGCACAAGTGGTGGCCCCGTGTGCACTCACCCGGGATGTAGGAGAAGAAGATTTGCATGCCGCCGTGGATCAGGGCCCACTTCCTGCAGCAGGGGGGCAGGGGGGCAGGGCAGGGTGGGGATGAGTGCGTGGCATAGAGCCAAAGAGCCAGGCAAACAGGGCACAGCAACTACGGTGCTAGTGTTGCTGTGCGGCTTGCGATCCGGTGCTCCGCCCCGGAAGAAAGAAGCGGCACCTGGCCTTGTGCCACGACCACCACACACCCTCCCCTGTCTCCTTGCGCTGCGCCGCAGGGGCCCTCCCTTGGCCTCCCTCTGCCACTCGTCCCCCAACCACCCCACCCCACCCCGCCTGGCAACTACTCATCGAGGCAGGGGCCCCTCCTTCCACACACACAACCCTTCACCTGCCCCCACCTCAGCACCGCATCCCCCTTTCATGCAATACCATCTCAGTACAGACACAGGGGCGACCTGCTTCCGGGCACCCGCTTCCCCGCCCCTAGTACCGCCGCTCAAGCGTGCGCCCCCCAAGCTCACCAATAGTCATTGAAGCAGGAGCCGCCTGTCTCCACATCAATGCCCTGAGCCTCGCACACGCTGGTGGCAACATTCCTATACAGCAAAGGTGGGGGGGTGGGAGGGGGCAGGAGAAGGGGCAGGCGTGGGCACAAGGCGGCGCCGGGAGGCTGGGAGGCACCGAAATCTGGAAGGGCCACAGCAGGTCCCAGCATGATGCCAAGTCTGTCCGCCACACGGGGGGCCAAACGCGGGCCCCGGTGGGGACGTCGGCTGCCGCTTGTCGTGGTTTAGCATGGCTCATAGGTGCCCGCCCTCATGCCGCCCTTCACTCGGGCGGAGCCCGGGTGGGCGGCGGCCGTGCGGGCGGCAGCCTGCCCCACCACACACAGCCCCCACCCCACACACGTGAGGGCGTAGGTGGCAGTGATGGAGTAGGCAAGGGCGGTGAGCACCAGGTTGGACTGCAGGGAGAGGAAGGCACCAGACTCTCCTTGGCACCCACGCTGCCCAGGCTGAGCACTAGCCTGCCTCTGTTCCTGCACATCCACGTGCGTGTGCCATCACACCTGGGAGAGCAGCTGCTGCCCCCTGCCGGCCGGGAGACACGTGGTAGGCAGCCAGCAATGCAAGCGGCCCATGCGACACGACGGGTGCAGCTCCAGCAGGTGCCTGGGGGAGCGGGCGCTGCGCTGCGCCGGTGGACTCGCCACCGACCTGCCCACTTTGCAGATTGCCTGCCTTGCCCGCCCACCTGCTGCACCCAAGTGATGATCAGGCCGTGCTTGCGCCCCATGATGAGGGTGACCTGCGGTAAGGTGAGTGGGGAGGCATCGTCATCAGTACATGTCAAGTCCACAGAGGCATCGTCACCATTACATGTCAAGTCCACACAGGCATCATCAACAATACATGTCAAGTCCACACAGGCATCATCATCATTAAAATTCCACGGAGCCAGCAGGGTTCATGAGGCGGAGGCAGAGGAGGCAGGGGGGACGGGCGGGTGGGTGGGCGGGATGAGCGGGCGTGGAGGCCGCGGGGGCAGGCAGTGGCCTGCTGGTACGCTGCATGCTTGTCTGCATGGCACTGCATGACACGCATGCACACTCGGCCCGCAGTCCAGGCGCCCAGCCACGCCCCACCGTGTTGCCTGATGAGCTGCTCAATGCATGTGGCGTGCTCTTTGCACACTTGGCGGCTGGTGCTGGCCCCTGAGCAAACGAAACCCAGCGCACCCCCAGCGCTGCCACCCACCTGCTCAATGTATGTGCGTGTGCGCTTCCCATTGACGATGTGCACGTCGGCGAGCAGCTGCGAGGTGTAAAGGGTGATCCATGCAAACACCAGCATACAGACGATGCCGCCCACCCAGCCCAGCTGCAGGGGGGGAGGGGCGGCGGGAGGGGGAGAGGACGGCGGCGGGGGCGGCGCTGGGTGGCCGCATTCGGCGCACAGGCAGCGGAACCTGTGGCGTTGCAGAGAAGTGTGCTGCAGTGCATCTGTTGCTGAAGGTGCATCATCATTGGTTCAAGATAAGGGCGGAATACCCAGACGCTGAGGATGCTAAGAGCGCGCGGCCAGGTGCATTCGAAGTCAGGAGCGAGAGCGCAAGGGGCCGCCGCTCTGGTGCTGGCTGGTCCTTCAAGGAGCATGCGCCTCCTGCTTCTCCCCCTACAACCCTTCCCCTGTGTCGATTGGTTCGAGTCTGGCCCAACAGCGGGGCTGCAACACAGAAGGCCTGCTGGCAGGCCCACAATGGCGTTCCAGAGTGTTGCCCTAGCTGCGTGCCGGGGAAAAGGCGGGAGGCCAGGCATGCTCACCATCGCCAGAGAGTAGGGCAGAGAGAGAACCCCCGAACCGATGACAGCGGTGATCACGAGGAAGAAGGTGGACATGATGCCGCCTGCGAAGGAATCAAGAGGGGGTGGGCGGTAGTGACCAGGGGGGTCGTGGCAATGTGACGTGGGGAACGTAGGGCGTGCATGTGGGGCTCGCGCCCGCTGGCAGGCGCAAAAGCTGGCGGGCCGCTTGCCTGAACGCCGGATGCCCTCCGCATCAGCATCCACACCCAGCCCGTCAGCGACACTGCGAGGCAGGCGTGAGGTGGGGGTCAGGGTTGGGGCGCGCGCAAGGCGGCGTAGCGGCAGGAGGGGGAACCTGGCGGGGCGCTGCCGGTGGCAGCCCTAGATACGATTATGTGGGGTGGGGGGGGTCCCCCCCCTCAACACTGTCGCTCACCTGTAGCCCCCCATTGCCTTGTGCATGGGCGCCCCCGAAGTTGGCACCGCCTCCTCGACGTCTTTGTATGATTTGCCCCCCGCTTCCGAAGGCTCCATGGCGCTGCGCTGTTGTGTGACTGGGGGCCTGGGAACGATCTGGAGGGTTCTGCGTGTCCCCGCAGCGGCCCTGGCGGTAGCACTATGAGGTACTGCCACCTTCACGTGCTAAGCTGGGCAGGAGCTCCGCTGCGGGTTAGAAGGAAGTTTCGGGCCGGGCGCTGAGAGGGGGGGACGGTTGCGGCCGCAAGATGCACTAGGTCAAGGAGACGCCACATGCAGAAGACCAGCATGCACAGCACGCGGGGGATAGTTTAGTACGTTTGGTGTTCCAATATCCAACTACCTCGGTTTGCTTCATGAAATAGCATGCAAAACAGCCCATGAGGATTAGTGCTAAAGTTGCCTCTGCGCCGGCAGGGCCCTGGCAACCTGCAGCCCTGCAGCGGATTCCCTGGAACAAGGAACGGCCGCCCCCGAACGGTGGCAGTGCTGCTCCAGGCCACTCCTAGGCGTCCCCTCAAAAGCAGGCCAGGCACGCCAGAGTGGTCTCCGGTACGTGCATGGGCGGCACAGGGGAACCAGCAAGGCACATGCAGAGTGCCCTGCGCTCCGCCTTTGCACGCCTACCCGCCCCTGTCGCGCATCACTGGCGGACCAGGCCACGCATGCAGGCCGTTCATGGGCGCCACATTCATCGCGTAACGGGTACATACGTGCAGGAATCGCGAGGTTGATGCGCCCTGCAGCCCTGTGCGCACCAGCACTGCTGGCAGGCGTCGGGGCAGGGCCGGGTTGGCTTGCAGCCAAACGGCTTACCTGCCAGCTTGCTTTTGGCAATTGTCAGTGCAAGCACATGCAGCATATCCGAAGGTACATTCCACAGGCTGCTGTGCCGAGAGCAAGGCGCAGCTGAGCTGGCGGCACTGAGGGTGGGGTGGCGGCGTCAGCCTGGCAGGCCCTGGCATTGGCACCATGTTTTGGGACTAGCGCCACTTGGTGCCAATGCCAAGTGCCGCCAGTTGGCGTGGGTGTGCGTTTGGCATTGGCACCAAACAGGTGCTGGCACCAAGTGGTTGGCGCCAGGGAAAGCCGGAGACGGGGGCTGGTAGCACGGCGCAATCGCACCGTTTGAGGAGCAGCAGCAGTGACAGGTGCTCACTAGTGTACTTTCCCCACTCGATCAAACACTGTCCTAAGCCTTTGTGACTTTGAGGGTTTCACAAACAACAAGCACACGCAGAGGGAGCAGGAGGGGCTGCGCACGTGCGGGCCATGCACACGTAATGCAACGCATCGCTGCTCTGCATGCTGGGGGTTGCATGCTGCTGGAAACGAGCTCCCAGGCGAGCTGCCGTTGTTCTGTCTCGCTGTTCGAGTTGTCGCCTAGCATCCTGAACCATCCTGCCGCACTATGGCTTACAAAAGAATAATGGCAGGCGGGGCAGGCCCCTACGCAGACTGTCAATTCCCTCACGGCAAGAAGGCGCACAAGCGCGTCCTTGAGCGGACTAGCGGGACGCTAGCAGGCATGCGGGACACCGTGCGTGAGGCCAAGCGCGCCGCGCTGGCGCCGGCTGAAGGTGGTCCCTTCGAGAAACCATACCTGCCTACCAGGCTCGATTTCAGACACCTCGCTCCGCAAGCCACGGAGGCTGCATATGACACCTACCTGAACATCGCCTACCGCTGGGACGATGAGTGCGCTGCGGGCGTGGAGCGCACAGACCTGAACGAGGAGGGTGCGTTCAAGCGTGCCGTATGCTGCTGCGGGGAGTGTCGCTGCCCTGGAGACGCAGCTGGCGGGGACTGGTGGCGGCCGCCGCCCCGCCAGCGGCCAGCGTTGACATCGTTATGCAACGCACGCAGATGCCCCCTTCTGGCGCCGGCCTGTGCGAATATTCAGTCAGGTCCCTCTGTGCCCTCCAACCCACCGGTGCAGATGAGGAGGACCTGAAGCGGCTGCAGAAGAAGGATGTGGTGGGCATCTGGCAAGTGGCGGAATACTTCAACTTCCCACAGCTGGCCGCCCACCTGCTCACCCACACCTTCCTCCGCCGCTACCTGCGCAAGCCAGCCGACGTGGACACGATGCTGCGGTGAGGCGCCGCCGTTGGGGCGCCCGCTGCTGCGCTGACGCCCGCTGTGCAGCGGAGGGGGCATGTGGGGGCGGCCAGCTGCTGCGCTGACGCCCGCTGTGCAGCGGAGGGGGCATGTGGGGGAGCCTGTCGACGCCTCTGACGGCCGGGCCGGCGGCTGCACCGCACCGCACCTGCCGTGCATGCCCGCTGCTGCCCGGCGCCGCACCTCACTTGCCTGCAACACCCGTCTCCCGTCTGCGTCTCTTTGCAGACTGGCGGGCGAGCTGGGCGCGGGGCCGCTGCATCAGACGCTGACAGATGTGTTTGTGGAGGGGCGGTTTGACGACCCAGAGCACCGGCGCCTGGTGGAGCGCATGGTTGTGGAGCGCTATGCCGACTGCATCCAGCTCGTGAGTGTGGGCTGCCAACACGCAGAGCGCTGGGTGGGGAGGCGGGAGGTGGGCAGGGGTGGCAGGTGTTTGGGAGGGGGTGCTCTGGCTTCAGCGCCCAGGCAGCTGCACTGCGCCACGCCGAGCGCTGCACCCGCTGTGCCCGCTGCGCGTCGCCCTGCCCGCACCTCCCCCGCTGCGGCACCGCAGAATGCCGTGCGCTGCGCACACGGTCTGCATCGCGCCCCGCTCCCAACCCCGCCCACGCGTCCCTCACCCCACCCCTGACACACTGTCAATCCATCGCTCCTGAAGCTCAGATGGGTTTGCCTCCCTCTCGGGCCTCCCGCATCCCGCCGCAGGTCGCACCTCACACACCTCCACCACTGCGCCGTGGAGAAGGCGACAGAGCTGCTGTGCAGCCCGCAGCACGGCGAGGCCACGTACCGCGCGGTCGCGTGGGGCGAGGTGGAGGCCGAGCTGCGGTGGAAGCTGCTGGGGCTGGGGTTCCGGATGAACGCGGTCAACGGCCCCAGGCGGCAGTACGGCGGCATCAAGGCGGTGCGCGAGCACTTGGAGCAGAGGGTGCAGGCCATGGAGGCAAAGCTGGCGGAGATCAAAGCTGAGATCAGGCAGCACATGGCGGACGGTGGCGCCCCGGACGCCGCGCCAGCGCAGTGAGGGCGGGCAGCCGGGGGCGGCAGTGACAGCAGCGGCGGCCGCGGCAGCGGTTGCTGTGAAGGGCAGGCTGCAGGTGCGGAGCAGCAGCGGCGGCGGCGGCGGTGGCTGCTCTGGAGGGCAGGCGTGCATGTTGAGCGCGCACATCACGGTGCCAGTTGGCGGTGCCTCATGTGTGTTGCTGGCGCAAGTTGAGCTGGACAGCACAAAGTTTATTGTAATTGCAAGCGCACATACTGGCACAGAGTGGGACGTGCTGGCGCCGAGCAGGGAGCATGGGGGCCTGCAAGCAGACAGCGAGAGATCAGCTGCTAACTTAGTTTGATAGCATAAAATCAATGTGGGGAGGTGGGCCCCATCTGCTCCAGGAACTGAGCAGAGCTGGCACCACTTGCTGTCAACAGCCTCAGTGCCTGCCCAGCTCCCGGAGCGTGCGCCAGCTGGGCCCTTCTAAACAGGGCTGCAGACCTGACCGCAAACAGGACATGCCTCCAACTCGTTGTCTCAGTGGTGCAGTGCAGCGCTGGTGCGGCCTGCCCGGCCTGCAGGCCGCCTACAATGCACGGGGGCAGCCTCCCGGCTTGGGGTGGTGCCATCAGCGGTGGCACCTCAGAGCCTGCTTCTGTGCTACGTCTACAGGTGTATGTGTGTGACACAGGGGCTGATTTGGGGCACTCGTAGTTTCGGTGCTGGTCATTGTAAGCAGAAGGTCGTGACAAACACAGTACCAGTACAGAGCTAGGGGTGGTACAGGAGGATGTAAGAGCGGCGAACAGAAGCCGCTAGCTATCTTTGCTGCTCCCCTCCTCTCGCCGCTGTTGTTGCTGCTGTCGCCGCTGCTGCTGCCGCCAGCTGCGCCTCTGCTGCCGCAACCTGCTTCTGCGCTGCCAGCAGCTGCAGGCGCTGCCGGTAGTCGTTGCCTTGCAGTGGCAGCGGCTGCTGGTGCTTGTCTGCCAGTGCTAGGAGAGTGACTTGCGAGTCCTGCGGCAGTGGGTGGGTGGGTGACAGGGCAGGCAGACGGGTGTGGGATTCAGGAGTCGGGAGGAGGTAGCAAACATGGGCAGGGAGGGAGGCTGGGAGGGAGGCAGGGCAGGCACACGTGAGTTGGGAGGGCGGAGCGGCGGAACGGCGGCATGCCCAAGCGCTGCGCCGTGCTGTGCACGGGCAGCTGTTCGAGGGCCAGCTGATGCCTCAGAGGTGCACAAGGTCACATCGGGTCCTGTCTGCGATCGCATCTCTCACCCGCGCACACCGCACCCGCCCAACCAGCCAGCTGGCACAACGCCTGCTCTGCTGCCCACCTGCCCGCCCCACCTGCACGTCTGCCAGGAAGGCGCTGCACAGGCCATCCAGCTCCTGCTGCTGGCCCCCAGTGCTGAGCAGCTCCACCACCTTCTGTGCAGCTTCCAGGGCGGACAACAGCTTCTGCGGCAAGGGGGTGGGCAGGCAGGGGGGAGAGGGGCAGGGCAGCTGGCGGTGGCGGCAGCAGCGGTAGGAGTGGCGGCGGGCGGCAGTGGGGGCTTGTGCGCCGTTGTGGCACTACTGCTGCCATCTCAGCGTATTGAAAACCTCCTACTAACCTGCTCGGCGCCCTGTAGCCGCTCCAGGTCGCTTTGGGAGGCCATTGCCGGTGGGCCTTTTGTCTGCTGGCTGGTGATTTCGGTGACGGCAGAAGTGATCGCAGAAAAGAGTCGATTTGAGCAGATGGAAGGTGCGGCAGGGCGGAATAAGGGAGGCTGCAGCAAATGCCGGGAGGAAACCTTGGCTCACAAGCAAGCCAGTGGCCATCGTCGCTCCTATATTGCAATTGGGTACGTATGGAATCGCTTCTTGGCTATGGAAGCGACACCGACAGCAGCAGCGAGCGCGATGTGAGCGAACACTCGCCAGCTGCCAAACGGAGCAAGAGGTGCGGTGAGCGCGCTGCACGGCATTGGATGGCCAATGAGTTCATGATCACACACTGAGTCCTGAAAAGCAGTGATGGATGCCTGCGCCGCCCCACCGCCGCCGTCTTGTGCCGCCACCGCCCGCCCGACGCCGCTGTCACTGCAGGTCAAATGCCAGCTACTCCTCACCGGCAGCAGCTGCAGCCTCACACCTTAATCCCTTCCAGAAGCAGCAGCAGCAGTACACGTCTCTGCTGCCGTCGGCGACCGAGTTGCTGGATGGCTCCTACTCGCCCCCGCCCGCTGCCCAGCAGCGGCAGTTGGAGCAGGCAGTGCTGCACCAGGGCCGCTCCCGTGCCTTCCCACATGTGCCAGGCAACTTTGCGACACATGTGTACATAGAGGGTGGGTGAGAAACACGGCAGATTGATGCAGGATGCGATCTAGTTGGGCGAGGATGCGGCTTGGTGCATTGGGTGCTGGGGGAGAGGAGAGCGGCGGCTCCTTGAGACCCCGCTGCCATTTCACGGTTCCACCCTTATTGCTCTTCTTCCCATGCTGCAGTGCCAACATCACCTGGCTGCCTGACGGCGCTGAACGTGCTGCTGCAGGCGCTGAGCGACTACCTGCCCAGCCTGCAGCCAGTGGTGCATGGCGCCAGCGGCAGCAGCAGCGACGGCTCAACCCACGGCGGTTGCCGACCACATGCTGCCTCCCCTTCAGCCGCTGCCCCTGCTGCGCCCCTGGAGGCGCAGCCAGTATATCACGTCAGCCTCTCTCGGACCGTGCCCCTGCTCCTGCACCAGATAGAGCCCCTAGTCGAGTCGCTGCGCCGGCGCCTCAGGTGGGTGCTGCGAGGTTCCGGCAGCTGCCCGCTTGCACAAGCCTGGTTGCTGCAAGGTGCATGCGCCCTCTTGCCCCGGTGCTGCTCCGCGGGACAGTGCTGCTTGGGGCGCTGGTCGTGCGCATGCCACTGCTGGCTGCTCATTTTGTTTTGCAGCTGGCATGACAGCAATAGGTCAGCATACCTGTGCCATGAGCCGCGTCCCCTGTGCCCCCTTGCCGATTGCTTTGCTAACCCGCAGGCAGCAGGACACCTTCTGCATACGCATGGGGCGGCCAGAGGTGCTGGTGAACGATGAGGGCAGCCGGACCTTCCTGGCCCTGGCAGCAGGCGGCGCCGGCCTGCGCGCTGTAGCGGCAGCCAACGGTGCATGTGCTGCGGAACCCAGCATGCCGGCCACATTGGGCAGCGACGGTGGCAAGCGATCGCAGCAGCAGGCGCAGCAGCAGCAGGCACAGCAGGGGCAGCAGCAGGGGCAGCAGCAAGGGCAGCAGGCGCAGCAGGCGCAGCAGGCACAGCAGCAGCACTACAGCCCCCAGCTGGTGGCCCTCTGCCATGCCGTCAGCAGCGTGTTTGCGGCCCAGGGGCTGCCCCGCTTCTACGCCGACCCACGACCGCACGCCTCAGGTGGGTGGGAAGTGAGGAGGCAGGGTGGCAGCAATGGAGCTGCGAGTAAGGCGGGCTGGTGACAGTAAGAATAGGAGGCGTGCTGGGGAGCTCTTGGGCAGTGACCTGGCCAGGCAAAGGTCCCCCTTAGCAGGCTGGCTCATCCCTGCTTTGCTCACCCTGGGCCTTCAAAGCATGTCTCCTGTCTCCCCCTCCTGCCCAAAATCCAGTTGCCTGGCTGCTTGGCAACGTGCAGCAGCGGGTGGAGGCAGCCCTGGCCCAGCCAGAGGTGCAGGCGGCAGCGGCACAGCTGGAGGCGCAGGTGTGGCAGCTTGTGCCGGCTGCAATCGTGTGCAAGGCCGGGCAGCGCGTGCACACTGTGTGGCAGGCTGCAGGCAGCGGCGGCCACGCCTGAGCTTGTAGCCAGCTGTTATGCCCCACGTACGCTCAAGCCGAAACCAATCATCTGTCAGCCAGTCGAGTACATTGAGCGTGGGAAGCGCGGCATTTTTGCAATGAATCAACACACCTAGTCAGCCCTGGTAGTTGTCGCTAAGAGCTGGGCAAGGTGGCACAGTGTATACGCTGGTTTCAAGGGGTGCTGTTGTCAAAAGAGGAGGTCAACCAACCGCGTGCAGGAGGCGGTCCTGGGGGCAGGCTAGAGCAGGTGGGGCCGTTCACATACATGCGCGGGAGCTAATTCGATAAAAAGGAATGGTTCAAAAACAAGCTGGTCATTCGTTCGTTTGTTCAGAGTGAGTGTCCATTTGGGGGCCGGCACGCCGAGCAGAACTCCCACTTGCTACACAGTGTGGCATGCTCAGAGCAATGGAGCGCTCGACTGCAACCTCAGGCATGCGCTTGAATGCGGCTGCGCTTGCCGTCATTGCTGCCGCTGCCGCCCTGCCGCAGCAGCATGCCGGTGGCCGACACGCGGTGGAATCCCACCACCAGGCGCCGGCAGAAGGGGCAGTGCGGCGGCTTCTTGTCCTGCCGCGTCAAGTTGCGCGCGCACTCCAGGCACAGCTTGTGGTTGCAGCTGGCAAACGCGACATCCACCTGGACAGGGCGATGAATCAGGCAAGGTGACGGGGCAGTGAGAAGGTGCGTTGCCAAGGCCAGTGCAGGAAAACCGGCAGGCAGGCAGAGCGGCAGGCAGGCTCCTCTGTGTTGAGAGTTCATCCAGGTTACTGGCTCCAGGCTGTGATGGAAGTGGCAACAAATCCCGCTCCACCACATGCTAGCGAACTGGGGTGCAACCCAACCCCACCTTGACTCCCCCTCCACTTCACCTCCCTGGCCCCAACTCACCAGTGCATCCAGGCACACGCCGCACTCCACATCCTCTGCATCCTCCGACGGTGCGCCAGGGCTGCCAGGCTCCCCGTCGCTGTCCAGCCCACAGTCCTTCTCGCTGTGCTTCCCCTCCATCAGCACAGCCGCTGACACAGCCGCATCAGCGGCCGCAGCCGCCTCCACAGCCGCCAGTGCATCAGGCCCAGTGGGCGTGGCGTCAGCGCTGCGCAGCCGGTTGAACATGGTGCCCAGCCGCACATTGCTCTGCACAGGCCAGAGCAGGTAAGGCAGGAGCGTGGCAGGGGGAGTGAGCCAGCGCTGCAACCCACACTGGCAGAGGTTACGCTCCAGCAAGCGTGGAACAGCTTGGTGCCAGGTGCACGCCCCCCCACATCTGCCCCAGACAGCTAGTCACACCCTGCCTGCCTGCCTGCCTGCCCGGCTCTCTCCCGACCTACCTGTGAAGAGGAGCGGCGTCCCTGCGGCCTGACAGTGATGGTGGTTGCCTGCAGGGCTGCACCAGCTGGCAGAGCCTCGCCGCGCGGCGAGTCAAAGCTGCCCAGCTCGCGGGGGCTGTCCAGAGCATACGGGTCGGCTGCAGCATCCATGGCCACCACATCAGCAGCCGCCACACCGGGCTCAGACAAGAAGCGCACGCGCGCCGCCGGCTGGACGCCCGCGCCGCCGCTGCTGCTGCCGCTGTTGTGCGCCAGCTGCTGCGCCAGCAGGCCCGCCGACATCTGCCGCCCCACGCTGCTGGCGCTGCGCCCCAGCACCCCCGCCGCCTGCATGCGCGACATGGTCTCCAGCGAGTGCGAACACTGTGGCCGCTTAATGCTCAGCATGCCCATGTAGCCGTGCAGCGAGGCCATGCGTTCCATGCCGCTGCCGCCCTCCTGCTGCTGCTGCTGCTGCATTGCCGCGGCCGCTGCCAGCATGGGCACAGAGCCCACAGTGAGTGACCCGGAGGCCTGCTGCTGCCCCAGGGCCGCACGTGCCGCCAGGTCATCGGCAGGCGTGGTGGGCGCGCTTGCGGACGTGGGCAGCCGGCGGGGCGGCTGCGGCGAGGGCATGGGCGGCAGCCGCGCCACCGCAGCAAACGGCGACTCACTCAGGCCGGCAGCAATGCCGGCTGTGGTGGCAGCGCCAGGCTCGCCGCCCTCTGGCGCCGTGTGCGTCTGTGCTGGCACTGCCACGGGCTCGCTGGGCAGCACGCCATCAGCGCTAGCGCTCGTCTGCTCACTGACTGGCTGGCTGGCGGCACCTGCCGCAGGCAGCGTCGTCGTCTTGCTGCGTCGCCGCCCACGGACCGCTGCCAGCGCCTGCTGCACCGCCGACGCCTGCCTGCTGAGCGCGGGCTCCTGGCTCCCTGCCTGGGCATGCCTCTCTGCTGTCAGCTGCGTCTGGCAGTTGTCCAGCCACTGGAGCAGCGAGCGCTGCAGCACCAGCGAGCAGATAGTGCCCAGGCGCTTGGGGCCGATGCCGTGCTCCGTGTCCCTGCAGGCCGGCAGCAGCATGTGTAGGAGCGTGCTGACTTCATTCAGAGCAATGCGCATGCTGCTGCTTGCAGCAGAGGCAACCAGGGGCCTGCTGGCGGGAGGAGCGTCACTGAGCAAGATGCAGCACAGCCTCAACCCGCATTGGGCCAGCCGTCTTCTTGACGCGTGCCTGGCCTGCGGTGTCCTGCTGCTGGATGTCCTGCTGCACTCCTCACTGCACTCTCTTTCTTTCCCGCCCCTCCCCCCTCACCGTGCCGCGTCCAGCGCCACATCAATGGGTATGCGCGGGTCCACCAGGCTCATCAGCTGCGGCTGCTGCCGCTCGCGCGCCAGGTGGAAGGGCAGCTTGCTGCATGGGGTGAGGTGGGGGATGGGTACAGCACAGGGAGGAGGGGAATGAGGATGCTGTAGGCAGCAGGAGGGTGGGCGCAGGGCAGGGGTGACAGCACAGCACAGCACAGGCGCTGTCCCTTTCAAGCTGTTTCCACTGCCCAGAGCTCTCCATGCCTGGCCACCATCTCAGCCCGCCAGCCCTCGCTCCATCCGGCAGCCAAACAGCCCTCCTGCCCCCCGCGCCTCACCGGAACTGGTTCCGCACGGAGCGGATGTCTGTGCGGGAGGAGCCCTCCCACGGGCGCCGCCCGCGCTCGTCCAGCCGCGTGCCCAGGATGTTCATCATCTCCATGTGCGTCTGTAGAGGAGCGGGGAGGGGAAGTGTGTGGGGCGGAAGAGATGGGGTGGGCTGTGAGGGTGGTGTATTTGGCTCCCAATGTGCCGCGTCCTTCATCCCCTCCAGCCGCCTTCTGTGGCCAAGAAGGCGTCAATAACATGCCACGTGCCCGCCCACCCAAGCCGCAACACACACACACACTCACCTGCAGGATGGCGTGCACGATGGAGAGCGAGTTGACGATGGCGGCGACGTGCAGCGGCGTGGAGCCGGGCACGAGATGATCGTCGCCAATAAAGGCCTCGCCATCTGCACAGCAGCAGGGCAGGGCAGGAAGGATGAGGGGGGAAGACTGAAGGAAGGGGAAAGCAGGAGCAGGCAGGAGCACAGGCAGGGCAAGGGCATCGTGCGGAGGAGGGTGGCCAGCCAGGGAACGGCGCAGATCTCAGCGGCACAGCATGTGGATCAGGCTGCAGGCTGCGGCTGCGGGCAGCGGCATGCACCCACCTGACTTGACCATGATGGAGGCCCCCGCGCGCAGCAGCGCCTGCACCGCCTCCAGGCTGCCGGTGACCACGGCAAAGTGCAGTGCAGTGAGCCCGCCAAAGGCGCGCTGGTCGATAAACCGGCAGGCCTGCACCTGCAGGTCGCTGACCACGAGGTCGCGCAGCGGGCGGCTGGTGCCGTCGGCCCCCGCCACCAGCGCTGAGTCGGAGCAGAGCAGGCGCAGGCAGTCGGCGTGACCGCCCACCGCTGCGTAGTGCAGGCAGGTGCGGGAGTGAGCAAAGTCGGTGGCCAGAGGGTCGGCGCCCTCACGCAGCAGGTAAGCTGCCACCCCTGCGTGCCCGTGCTCGCATGCCAGCATCAGCGGCGTCAGGCTCTTGTGGCTGCGCTGGTTCAGCACCGTGGACAGCAGGCGGCGCCACTTGGCCGAGGCCGCCGGGCTGGTGCTGCCGCCGCCGCTGCCAGCAAAGCTGCCGCGCTTGCCAGCCCCCGCCTCAGCCTCGCGGATTCGTGCCTTCAAAGGCTCTATGATAGCGCGACACACGCCCAGATGGCCCTTGGCTGCAGCAGGCAGGGGCAAGCACGGTGAGTAGAGGGGGAGGTTGGGTACAGTACCAGGCTGGCAGGGCACCGACGCATGCTCACCCGCAGCCCTGTGCAGCGCGCTGGTGGTGCCGTGGAACCCGGTGAAGGCTGCCAGGCCCGGTTTCTGGAGCATAACCTGCAGGTGCGAATTTTGTTCGAGTGAGGTGCAGCTCAAATGGGGACAGGTCGACGACCGGTCCGCCTGCCCTGGATGGTCCTGTGGCGGTGGCAGCACGGGCGCATCCTCACCTTGCTGCCCCTGGCTGCCCTGGACCGGCGCCTTTCTCCCAGGCGCAGCAAACAAGAACCATCAAATGGCTGGTGCGCCCGCTGCGCCCAGGCACTGCAGCCGAGGATTGGCGTTTCGGTGGCCTCGGCCCCCCCAAGCGGTGCTGCGCCTCACCTGTTGCACCATTGCATCATCCCCCCGCTCCGCCGCGCTCAGCAGCTTGTTCGCAGAGGTGAATTGGCAGCCCAAGAGCACCCCGAGGGACGCCTTCAACGCCATTTTGACAGGGCTGGCTGGGATTTTACAGCACGCCAGAGGCCCAGACGGGCCCGCGAAGAGGCCCCGGCAGCTGCACTTGCGAGAGGCACCTGAGGGTTTGGTCAGCGCCTCGCCTGTTATGACCAAGCCGAGCTAGGCAACGAAAGAACGGTTCTTGCAGAAAGAAGATGTGCAGGAGAGGGCCTCTCGCGCCTGGCAAGGGAAGCTGCGTCACGCTGCGCTGTGGCGGTGCGCCGCCTGCAGAAGCTGTCCTCGCGCTGCCATCGCTCCGCGTTACTTTACTCTGCTGCTCTTCTGCTCGTGCGTTGATATGCTGAAAATTGACAGATCAATGCGGTTGATGGAATGCACAACCTTTTTGTGGCGAGGCTGTGTTCAAGTTCAACCTCTTAGACAGGAGGCGGGGCCGCGGGGGCGGTGTACGGCGCTGCCAAAGGGACTGAGGTGCACAGAGGGGCGTGGCCTTGCCGCAACTGACCTGGAGATTGTCGCTTGGAGGGCATGCCAATGGGGGCCCGTGCCCTGCTGCCTGCAGCCATGGTGGGCAGCGCCGGCGCCACGGTGCAGCACCGATGCCGTAGCGCCAGACAGGCACCTTCTCCCAGACATGACCGGAGCGACTCGTGTTTCGCTCAATTCTTGTGGTCACACAAATGGACGGCTTAACAGCACTTGCGCGGAGCGTGCCTCCTGCAAGCCCTCCTCCACAGCCGCTGCGCGCGGCGTGCCTTAGGCCAGCGAGCGTGCAGATCAGCCGACCATGCGGCCAGGTGTCGAGCAGGCGCACCGCTGTGGTGGCAGCAGCGGACAGCGGCAGCGGCGGCGGTGGCGGCAGCGGGGACGACCAAGTTGCCGAGGACGACTCGCCTCCAAACCTGATGGGCGACTGGCGGCAGTTCCGGGCCAAGCTTGTGGCGGAATCCGGTGCGTGTTTGGAACGCTGGACTGCTTGTAAGGGTGCCTAACAGGCAGTGCCGGGTGCAGTGCTGAGCGCACCTTTGCTGCCGCCATGCCCGCCTGTTTCCCGCGAGTGCAGGTGCTGGCGGCTGGGCGGCGCGGCAGGCGGAGCAGAACCGGACGCTGCTTGAAATCCAGGTGCAGCCTGGTAGTAGTGTGCCCTTCTGCTGTGCCAACTTGCACACTGGCGGTTGTGAAACGCTGTGTCATTTGCGGTCCCCGCCCACCCACCGCTCCCCCGGGTTGTGCGCTGCCCACCCCATGCTAGTAGTCCCTTCCGCCATGCACGCTTCCTCTCACCCCTGCTTCCCTACTGTGCCTGTACCTTAATTTCTCATGCACAGAACCCGGTGCTGGCACGGGAGGAGTGCTGGGCGCACGCCACGGGGGCGCCCGAGGTCGGAGGCCTGCTGCTGGCGACGGTGGACGCCCCAGCGGTTGTGGGGGACAACTTCTGGCAGGCGAGCTCGGGCTGCTGCAGCGCTGACATGCGGCGCCATTGCAGCAGCGGCTGCCCCAGCTGGCCCAGCTGCCGCCTGCAAGGACGGGCTCACAGGGCAACCCCAGTGTGTCCCTCCCGCTGCTGCCTGCCGCCCTGCCCTGCCACTGGCTGCCACCTGCTTGCCCTTCCTTGACCTCCCTCAGGTGCCTGCCTGCCTCCCAACCAACCAATCGATCGATCCGCCTTCTCATTCCTCTGCAGGCCGTCATCCTCCTGGTCAACCACGGCCCGCAAGGCAGCGTCGGCCTGATCCTCAACCGCCCCACCAACCTGCGCATGGGGCGCGGCCGCGGCGGCCTACCGCTGGCCATTGATGTGAGCACCAGCCAGCCAGCAAGCCACAAGCCACAAGCCTGCCAGCCAGCCAGCCAGCCAGCCACCAAGGAATGCAGCGTGCGCTTGCCTCGCTGCTTGCTCGCACGGACACACCCTGCACCCGCAGCTCACCCAGCACCCAGAGTTTCCACCATCAATCATATCCTGTGCTTGACTGCTCATCCGCACCTGTGCTTGACTTCTCATCCGCCCCATGACTGCTCCTGTGCTCCTGCTGCTCGCCTGCCCTTGGTGCCCCCAGCAGGGCATGGAGGCCATCAGGGACACGTTTGCCGAGAGCAGGATATACTGCGGAGGCTTCACCGGCCAGCAGGTATGCGGCAGGTGGCAGGGGGCGCAGGGCGGGCTGGTGTGCTCACTGCTGCATGCAATCTATTGGTGGGTATCAGCCACCCCCTCATGTGGGTGATTGTATATAGAAAGGGCCCGGCCGTGTGTAGGGGCGGGTGATGAAGGGAAGTGCATCTGCCCTGGGCAGCATGGGGGCGTACCCCCCTGGCCTCCTTGCTAGCTGTGCCGTGGGCATGAGCAGTGTGCCTTGCTGCGTCAGGTCCCTGTGTGTGAAGTACTGCATGAAGCCTTGCCTCAAGGCTGGGCTGCCCCGGCTGATGAGCAATGCCGCCGCCCATGCTCTCCCTCTCCTACCAGCTCCTGACCGCCCCATGCTGCAGGTTGCCCAACCGCACTCCCTGAAAACGTAAGGATATTTTCACTCCGTGCGCCCTGTTTCCTGTGCTGCAGATTGTGACGATGCTGCACGGCCACCGGCGGCTGGAGGGGGGCGTGGAGATTGTGCCTGGGGTGTACATCGGCGGGGCGGATGCGGCGGTGGCAGAGGTGGCCACCGGAGGGCTGGTACAGGTCAGTGAGAGGCAGGCCGGGGGGGGCGCCAGCCGGGCCAGAGATGAGATATTTTCAAGCCTGGGCTGCAGGCTGCCTCATGCTGATGAGGTGGCAGCGTGCTTACGCGTGGGGGGTGAGCGGGGGTGCTGCTCCTGGGGCGTGCGGCGAGCCGTGGCGTCCAGTGACAACCATCCAGTGTGTATTTGCACCAGCAGCTTGGCTTGCCTGAGGGTAAGTTGCATTGCGGCGCACTTGACTCAGCGGTGTGGGCAGCGGTACTCCGGACATGGCCCGCACCACGGCCCACTCCGGCCTCTCTTCCCCCCCACACACCCCTCCCCCCCCTCTCCTGCCTGCAGTCCGAGTTCCGCTTCTTCTGCGGCGTGTGCGCCTGGAAGCCTGGGCAGCTGGCCCAGGAGGTGGCCTCGGGCGCATGGCACACCGCCGCCTGCAGCCGCAGCCTGGTGCTCAAGCAGTGCCTGCAGCTGCCCACGCCGCTGTGGAGGGAGGTGATGTGCTTGTGTGGGGGAGAGTACGCTGAGGTGGCACGCGCGCAGCAGCGGGCTGATGATGGCAGCGACTCGGATGATTGAACCCAAAGCACTGATGGCTGCACCTGGAAGGGGGGCGCAGGGAGCCTCTGACATGGCGGGGGCGCTGACGTGGCGTGCTGACGTGGCGTGTCGCCCGCCGTGCAGCAGCGCCTGCAGCTCTGAAGACCGGACACTGCCTGTCTTGAGCCCATGTGACGGAGGCCCAATCCCTCCTTTCGCATGCGAGCGGAGCGCTTGTGGACGCAGCCATGTGCCGTTGCAACACGGCCTGCGCGATCGTATTCATCCTTATGCTTTGCTGTGCCGCTACATTGGACTGTAACATATGTCGTGTGTCTGCAGTCAATGACTGTGTGTGCCACTGACAGTGTGATGGGGCGGTGCGGGAGAATGCAAGGTGACTACTGAGCGACCTGGAGCGCTGCCGCCGCTGCCCCGCCACTTCAGAAGTGAGTCGTGCAGACGTGCACGGCGCTCGCAGCTTGATTTTGTCTGTCGCCATCTCTGGCAGGCGTGGAAGGTGCCGTGTTCTGTCCATTTGCCAGCTCGCGTGAGCTCTCGCGTCCCAGCGATAGCTCAACGGGGCGTCGAGCTGCGGAAATCTCGGTGTGATCCGCGTACTGCGAGAACAGGCAGGTGCGCCCCTGCCTTCCCCGCTGGAGTCGGAACCGCGGTAGCTGCCTGCCCGCCGCCCGCCACCCCCTGCCGCCCCTTGCCTGCCAGCTGTGCGCGAGGCCGCTCTGTCACCCATTGCATCCCACTGCGTCCTTCCTTTCCCAGCCTGAAGGGGCGTCTGCCCCTCCTCCACCCCTGCCTTCCCTGCCCGTAGCAGCCCTGGCGCGCCGGCGGTGGCCCGCCATGGGGCTGGGGCCGCCCCCCATGGTCCAGCTGGTTGCCAACGGGGTGGGCCGGAAAGTGGAGCTGCCTGGGCTGCCGCCAGAGCCAACCCTGGAGGATGTGCTGACAGCTGTGGGTGCTATGCTGGAGCCAGGAACCTGGCTGTCATTGGAGCACGATGACGTGGAGCCACTCATGCCATTATACACGCTGCAGAACACGGGTGGGTGGGTGGGTGGGTGCTGCAGGGAATCAGGGGGCGGGCAGGACTTTGATGGGTGCTGCAGGTACTACCTAGTATATGCGTTCATCAACTGGCAGGGTGCTTTCTAGGGCTAATCTCTGCTCTCCATCAGCCGTCCCAGCTGTGAAGTGCCACGCCATGCCGGCACACGCCCCTCCCAACCACGTGCCCCCTCCACTCCCTCCCTACAGGCCGAGACACATCCTTCCACCGCTTCTTTCTGGCCCCGCCCACTCCGGGGCAGGCGGCAGGGGCTGCTGAGGAGGGTACGAGCGGCGACGGAGACGCTGCTTCCGCCCCCACCATCATGGCGGTGCGCCAGAGCCCGCTGCTCACGCATTGCCTGCCGCCCAGGCGCGTGCCGGCAGCGCCCTTCCTGCAGAGTGTGGGCTCGCTGCGTGTGTGGGCTTGGACGCCCAGCCACCAACAGGTGGGTGTGAAGGGGACGGGAGCGGTGCGGACCAGGGGGGTGGGGAGGTGGTGCAGCTGAGGGTGCCCAGCACAGGGTAGACGCACCCAGCGGCTCTTGGAGCGAGCAGCTAGCAGAGAAGGAGGCACAGGTCTGCCGATGCCGTAGCGGCTGCTGGCAGGTTCCAGTTGATCATGTCAGTTCATGCAGGCCATGTGATTGGGAGGAAGCCCAGGCTCACGCTATGCATGCCTTGCAGGTGCGGGTGGACCATGTGAGTTGCCCGGCAGGCGGCGGCCCCACCCAGCTGCCGGTGCAGCCGGGAACGACGGTGGCCGAGGTGAAGCGGCGGCTGGCAGCGGTGGTGGGCCTGCCGCCCGAGCAGCAGGTGCTCATAGCGCACGACCCCTCAGAGGTGGGTGAAGGGGTGGGTGGGTGCGTGCATGTGATGAGGGGAGGTGGCAGCGGTGGTGGGGCTGCCGCCCTAGCAGCAGGTGCTCATAGCACTTGACCCTTCCAAAGTGGGGCGGTGGCTGGATGGGCGGAGCGGTTTGTTGGTCTGGTGGGTGTGAGGGCAGGCGCAGGGAAATTGGTAAGGACAGCAGGTGACACAAAATGGGGGATATCAGGGTGCTGGCGCCTGCCTCTCGGCATCTGGCTGAACTGTAACTGAGGCTGTAACTTGTCCCCCTGTTTGGCTTGGGTGTCTTCCAACTGCAAGCAGGGGGTAGACCTGGCAGAGCGTGAGCTCATATGCCCGGAGCAGGCCACCCTGGCAGAGCTGGGCATCACGCCGGCCTGGTGGCTAGAGGTGCAGCCAGGTGGGTGTAAGGGTGGGGTGGGGTGGGGGGGTGGGGTGACACAGTTGGAACTGTGATGGGCTGGCGCTGATAGGGATGGTTTGACAGGGTGTACGCCCGTACGATAGCTGGAGGTGCAGCCAGGTGGGGGTGTGAGGGGGAGCAGGGGTCCGGAGCAATGGGGTGGGGTGGCGATGCTGCGCTTGGGCCGTCGTGCAGACCCAACGCGGCTGCTGGCAGCGCGGCCTGCTGCAGAATTGTGCGCTATGCACGCTGCCCTTCTGCCCACCCGCATCCCTGTTGTTGGGCAGTGTGTGCCTCGGTGCTTCCCCGGCCTGTCTGGGCCTGGCTTACCCACACCTTCCACACGTCTCTTTGTTTGCTGCCCCTTGCCCAGGCCCCTTGGAGGAGAGCATGGTGCTGTCGGTGGTACTGCCCAGCGGCAAGTACCACAGCATGCAGGCCGCGCCGTCCATGAAAGCGCGTGGGCGTGGTGGGGGGCGGCGAGCGTGGGGCGAGGCTGGTAGGGATGCTGCCCGCCTGCCCTGCTTCCGAGCCTGTTTGCCTCTGCACAAGCGCTGCGCGGCTTATCGTTTAGTCCAGTGTTGGCAGATCATCACTCCAGTGTTTGCATGCTCTGCGTCGCAGTTCTGCCACCTCACGCGCCTGCTCATGCCCATCATCTGCCAGCCCAACCAGCACCATCTGAGCTGCTGTTTATCCTTGTCTCATCTCCCACCTGGCAGCAGGTCTGCCACCTCAAGCGCCTGCTGGTGCCCATCATCGAGCAGCCGCCGCGCGGCATCCAGCTGAGGCTGCGCAGCGGCCGAGCGCTGAGGGACCCCGAGGTGCTCAGCAGGCACCTGCAGCGTGGTGACTCCCTGCTCGCCACGGCAGCCAAGAACCGTGAGCAGGGTGGGCTGGAGGGGCGATTTGTGTGGCTGCTCAGCTGGCACCTGCAATGCGGGCACTCTGTGCTGGCCAGGGCAGGGAACAAGCGTGAGAGGGCAAAGAAGAGGGAGAGTGGCCAAGCCGCCTGCTGGGGTGGGCTTTGGTCCCTCCTCTGCGGAGGCAGCGTTGGAGTGACATCCGCGCCAAAGCAAGCACTCTGCATGCATGGCCTGCGGCACCTGGCATCGCACCACATCGCTCCGTGTGCGGCCTTGCAGTGTAGGGCTGCCAGGCAAGGGAGGGACCAGGGTGGCACGTTAATTGGGCGGAGGCCCTGGCAGCTGTAGCACTGGCCTGCTTCCCCTTCTTCCACTCCTCAATTTCATTGAATGGATCATCGGTTGTTTGATTGATTAATCATGTCCTTGTGCTGCAATGCAGTGTCGAGCTACCAGGCGGGCACCCTGAGCCGCGCCGCCACCCTGATGCTGAAGGGCCTGCCAGTCATGTGCGATGCCCTGCGGCCAGGGGGCCGCCGGCTGGTGGAGGTGGTGCACCCAGGTGGGCGGGCGCACGCTGCGCACGCTGTGCTGTGTGTGGCATGCTGTGCATGCTGTGCCGAACACGATGTGTGCTGTGCAATGGGAGAAGTCACTACACAGGGGTCCACGCCAGCCCAAGGTGGGGGTGGGGCACGGAGGGGGGCATGGGGCCTTGAGAGCTTAATGGCTGGGAGGGCTTGCGGGAAGTTTGGGTCAGCAGCACCTCACGCTGCCTGCTCATCTGGCCTGCTGCTACCGAGAACACCTCCGTCGCTGCCCCATGCCACCTCTTACCCCTGTCTACCGCTGCCCCCCCGTCTGCCCCGCCCCCCCCTGGGCGAATGCTCTCCCCGGCAGATGGTTCTTTCGAGCTGCTCGTCTGCCACCCAACCACCACGGTGCAGCAGATCAAGGCCACCCTGCAGCAGCACTGGGGCAGCGGGCAGGTGGTGAGCGAGCGGGAAGGCGTGTGGTGTGCATCGCTGGACCTGCAGCGCGTGCGCGAGGCGGCAGCAGAGCGGGCAGCAGCGGCGGCACAGGCGGAGGGCGCCGCAGCGTCAGGCACGCCGGCGGTGGCGGCACTGGGGGCGCGAAGGGACAGCGCAGAACAACTGAGCAGCGGCGGGGCGCAGGGCAGCGAGGTGCAGTCGGATAAAAGTAGTTTGGAGGAGTGGGGCACTGGGGAGGAGGAGCTGTCAGGGCCAGATGAAGGCGGCAGCGCAGGGGAGAAGGAGGACGGAGCCGGCAAGGGTATTTTCCTTAGACCAGCAAGCGCCGCCCACCCCAGCCACAGCCAGGGCAGCAACGGCAGCGCCGGCTCTGGCCTAGACACATTGCCGGGCCAGCAGCCCAGTCATGGACAGCAGAAAGCTGGGGTGGAGGCAGACAGCAGGCCTGACTTGCTTGGTGCAGCAGGTGCCGCCGGCGAGCGTGCGCGCGCAATGGCAGCAGCCTCTCACTCAACTGTGGTGGACCTGTCGGCTGCAAGGGTCTTTTTGCAGCAGACGGCTGCTACGGCGGCTTATCTGCCAGCGGGGCATGATGGTGTCCAGGCGCAGGCGGCGGCAGCAGCAGGCGCCGCAGCTGCGGCTGCGGCTGTGGCACCACCGGCATCGCCTCCGCCAGCACAGCCAGCCGCACAGCCGGCAGCGCAGCTTGCAGGGGCCAGCCGTACGCAGGAGGAGCAAATTGCAGCAGCAGTGGCGCAGCAGCTAGGCAGCCTGTCTGCCGCTGCCGCCGATGCGGCGGCGTTGGGTGTACCGTGTGACCGTGCCAGCCTGCACGCATCCCTGCAGGTGGCCCAGCAGCTGATGGCAGCACTGGCACCCAGCGTGCAGGCCTGCAGCTCGCTTCTAGCCTCTGCTGCAGCTGCCGCAGCGCCGGCGGCCCACACAGATGCGGCATGCCAGACGCCGGCGCCGCCTGCAGGCGCCGCTGCCGGCACGCAGACGGCAGGCGACGGCCGGGCGGAGGTGTCGGCGGGCAGCATGGGCGTGCAGACGGAACCCGAGCAGCGTGCTGATGTGGCGGATGCGCAGGTGCAGACCGACCGGCTGCCCCCTGAAGTGGCAGAGTTGGTGGTCCAAGAGTGTGCGCTGTGTGGCCGCCAGCCGGCGGTGGAGGAGGAGGGGCCTGAGCAGGAGCAGGGCGGCTCGAGGAGGGATGCTCCCCTGCAGAAGTGCGTCTGCAAAGTGGTCTACTGTGAGTTGGTTGGGGCCAGGGGTGGGGTGGTGGTGTTTTTGTGTGTGGTGGTGTGGAGACTGTGCAGCAGGGAGGCAGGGCTCTGTGCACGATGCTTGGATGGGGACAGGGGATGGGAGGCCGCAACGGGTGCCCAGATGTGCGTGCTGCTAGCATCTGCGGTCACACCTCCAGTGAAGGCGGGGGTGGCGGCGGGGCTTTTGGCGGCGGTTGCCATCAGGGTGAGGCAGGCCTGTGCACGCCCCTCAGACTCTGACTCTGAGAATGGGCCTGAGGCCTTGACATGCGTGCGCGCAGTCACTGCTGCTCGCTGATCTGACTGCAGCCGCGCAGGAGCTGCACCCTTTCCTTGTGGACGCTGCACTATCAAAAGCTGCAGAGCCTGCCTGCCCACCTGCCTGCTGCCCCACCCACCCACGCGCTTGGCCTCCGCAGACTGCAACCGCTCGTGCCAATCTCGCGACTGGCCAAACCACAAACGCTACTGTGGCATTGTGCGGCGCGCCCTGGGGCTGCAGCCCGGCTTTGGGGCACGGCAGGGGCAGTGACAGCCGGCAGCCGGCAGGCAGATGGCAGGCCGAGCGAGGGACGCAGAGCCATCCGCTGTGCAGGCGTGCCGCTGCCACAGGGCCGGTGCCGGTGCTGGCTGCCATATATGCCTGCCACACATGCAAGAAATTACATACAGTGCATCGGTGTGCAGTGATCGGGCCGGTGCCACAGCTCTAAGTGCGGCACAAATGTGCTAGTGGGGCGGGAACTGGCGGCGGTGCCCAGCCAACTTGCTCCAGACGTGCCTCCACCACTGACCCGCCTCTCGCTGACTGCCATGCTCTGCCTCTCATCTGATGAAATTGGAGTTGCGTGTAGCAGAAGGGTGAGAATTGCGCTCGGTACTGGCCACGGCGACACAGACTCACACCGCTCTCAGTGGCCAACGGGTCGGAACCGCCGCCGGCCGGGCCGCTGCCGCCCTGCTGGGCGCCCCCGCTGCACACGATGCGCCGGTAGACGGATGAGCCGTCCATGAAAGCCAGCTCCTCCTCCACACGTACCTGGCGGAGAGGAGAAAGTGGGTGGGGGTGAATGCGTGCAGTTGATTGTGCGTGTGAACTGGTGGGAGGGTGCAGGGTTGGGTTGAGTCAGAAGCGCCTGTCGGTGGCCATCGCCTGCTCCCTCTTCTACACGGTGCGGGCGGTGGCACACCCAGCAAGGAGTGTGGTTCCTGCCTTGATGGATGCTGATGGGCAGCACCGGCCAGCTGCCTGCGCCTGCCTGCTCGCTCTTCTTCATAATCAAGCCGACTCTGCTGCGTGTGCCACTCCACGCACACGTGCTGGCGTGCATGAAAGCTTTACTGTGTGCATGGCCCTGCAGCGGAGTGCTTGCCGCTTTGGGGCACTGGTTCCTGGACCCACCGGCACAACAGCCTCGAGCGCTGTGAACCCCACTTCGTATTCCAGTGCTTCCTCCATCGCCTGCTCACCTCAGTCCTCCCCCCACCCACCCCCACCCTTGCCCCTGCCCCCCCAGATCCGGATCCGCGTGCACGGCGGCTCCCTGTCCTTCCGCAAGCTCAACGCCCTCATGGTCTCTTTGATTCTGTTCTCCCTGCTGCCCAACCACGACGAGGACACGTTTGGGCGGGTGGAGCTGCCGCCAGAGGAGGGGGTGGGCTGGGACGGCAGCAGGGACTATGCGGACAGGCGCGCGGTGAGGGGGTGGATGGGCGGGACGGTGGGCTGACTGTGGGCAGCAGGCAAGGGGAGGGAAGGGTGCACGATGGACGGGAGCCGCTGCAGGGGCCTTGCAAGGGGCGGTGGTGACACACCATCCAGTGAGTGGGTGGGTAGGGCGCCGTATGGCTTGCTGGCGCCAGCCGAAGACAGAGCAGCGGTGCATGAGCGGGTGGGAGGAAGCTGAGGAGGCACGGCAGGTGGCGCTGCTCGCGTATGTGTCGGCCTCATGTGCATCATCCAGATTCACTCTGAACGGACGCTCCGATTTCGGGTTGCCTCTCACCCCCCTGCAGCTGTACAACAAAGTCTTCCTCCCTGTGCTTGGAGAGTACGACGCATCGTCCCTCTTTGGGTGAGCACAGGTGTTACAGGAAGGAAGGAAGGAAAACATCGAGAAAGAGCCACTCGCATGCTGGGGGCTTCGCTTGCAGTTCCCTGCCTTGGGTGCTCTCTCACAGCCCCTGCCTGCCTGCTCTGCTGGCCGCACCCTGCATCCGCATCTGCCAGCTTTCAGACTGTCCTGTGCACACCTGCTGTGGGGTGAATGCCAGCCTTGTTATGTGCAAGGCCAGGGAAGACGGTTCTGATTAACATTAGTCTTGCCTGGCGTCCTGCCTGCCTGCCTGCCTGCTGCCTCCTCTTCTTGTGTGCAGGGATGAGCTGCTGGCGCCCACACCCTGCAAGACCCAGCTGGTTGCACACTCCACCCCCGTGGTGTCCACCGCCCCCGACAGCGGCCACCTCCTGCCGGGCGGCGGCAGCCAGACTCGGATGGGGGCAGAGGCGGCGGCTGGCGGGGCGGCCAAGCACCAGAAGCAGCAGCGCAGCCCGCTGGGGCAGGTGACAAACAGCAATGGCGGCAGGCCCAGCGGCAGCATCCTGCGGGGGCGCTGAGAAGCGCAGGGCAGCGTGCACGGCAGGCAGGCAGGCAGGCTGCCGGAGCAGGCAGCAAGTAGTGGATGAAGCAGCAAGGCGGGGACTGCTGGTCAACATGCAGGATCAGCAGCAGCAGCAGCAGCAGCAGCACAGATGGGGGCGGGATGGGGATGGAGTCGAGCGGTGCATGGGCCGCTGCACCGTGCTAATTGCAGGCAGTACTGCAGGGGCAGCAGGCAGCACTGGCTGCGTCAGTGTGTTGCATGCGAGTGCTGCCTGGCTGTGTGTAACAACAGAGATCCCAGGGAGGCAGTCTGAAGCCGGCTTACAAGGAGCCCGCAGGCGGCAGCTGCGGTGAAGTTGAGCGCAAGGGCAGCAGAGTCAGCACTCACATCTTCCCCTCACATTCCTCCTGCTTCTTCCCTCCTCATTGTTCCATCACCATTCGCCCTGAAGCCGAAACGCAGCTCCACCAAGCAGTTAGTGCGCCTACAACCAGCATGACCCCAGCCGCAGCCCTCAGCCAGCCTCTGGCTGAGGCCGGCACCCGCGCGTCGGCGAGCCTGCGCCAGCAGCCGCGCCGGCCCCGGCGCGCAGTCAAGGTGCTGGCCGTCTCTGGCGAGCCCCGAGAGCAGTCCAAGGCCACCGGGCTGGGCCCCAAGCTGCTCGGTCTGCTGTCGGCGGGAGCGGTGCTGCTGAGCGGCACAGGTGCGCGCCGTTGTGCCCCGCTCCTGCTTCCTCTCCAGCCCCGTCCGGTGTTGTGCACATTTCTGTGTGTTGGCAACAGACAAATCATCCTAGCTCGCAATTGGGAGCCCACAAGTACAGCTGACGATACCTTGGTCACCCAGCTTCCGACCCTCAACCAAGCGCTCTCCTAACCCAATCCCATGGGCGTATCAACTTCTCTGACGTTTCAATCTTCTCGCCCCTGCAGGAGTGCCGCCCAATGCGCTGGCTGCGCCCCCGCCCCTGGAACAGCAGGCCCGGGCAGGCGCCGAGGCAAGCACCGTGCCAGCTGGGGGTGGCTTCACGGGCTCCACAAGTGGATTGAGCTGGGCGTTGTGTGTGTGCGAGTGTGCGTGCGTGTGTGTGTGTGTGCGCGCTCTGCAGATGTTAGAACCTCAGAGAGGCAGCGGATGCGGGCCCGCAAACTTCTTGTTATAGGAGCTGAGCTGGTTACAGCAAGTCAGCAAACCGTGCAAGCAAGTCTGCAGCTTCTTACCAGAGCACGCCCTCATGCCCCCCCCGCCTGCCCTGCCCCTCCCACAGAATGCCAAGGATGCCATCAAGGACAAGGCAGAGGCGGCCGCCGGCGCTGTGAAGCAGGGCGCCAACAAGCTCAAGGGGGGCGCCGAGGATGCCGGAGACGCCATCAAGTCGGCCGCCAGCGACGTCGCCGACGCCGCCGGCCAGAAGGTGGAGATGGGTGGGGGGCAAAGCAGCAGCAACTCCACCGCACTTTTTAAGAGTGTTTGCCCGCCTCTCAGCTGCATTGGTCCTTGTTTGGGTACCGCCCTGCAACCTACATCCGTGGTCTGACTCATCCCCTGTCTATTTGTCCCCCTTGCCTACCCCTGGACTGTTTGCCCGTCCTCCTTGCCTACCCCCTGACAGCTGTGCCCGCCCCCCTTGCCCACCTCCCCCCCCGACTGCTGCAGGGGCGTGCCAACCAGCTGGTCTCTGCCTTCACCTCCTCCCCCGACCAGGCAGCAGCGGCCACTGTGCGGAAGCCTGGCCTGGGGGTGAGTGCTGGGCAGGCCTGTCCTTGGGTTGCATGAGCTGGGTTGCGGGGCAGTGGGCTGAAACCGAGCACACTGACCTAGGCAGGTCTCGATCTCAGCCAGTCAATCACGTTTGGTACATTTCGAATCCATGAGGAGACAGCAGCAGCAGCAGCAGTGCACCGAGCACATGCTGCCTGCCCACCTGCCCACCATCCTGATCGCCGCCCACCGGCGTTCTTACTTACCCACCAACAGCCAGCCACCTGTCCTCACTGACCGCTGTTCGCCCCACTTGCACCCCCCTCACCAGTCGGCGAACCCCTCTGCGGGCCCCAGCATCCCAGCAGAGGTCGGTACCTCCGGCGCGATTGCTCCTGGGGCGGGAGCCAAGGCCGCCAAGGCCAACAAGAAGGTGGCAAACACTGTGGTCGGCGCTGTGAAGCAGGGCGCCAACAAGCTCAAGGGGGGCGCTGAGGATGCCGGAGACGCCATCAAGTCGGCTGCCAGCGACGCTGCCGATGGCGCCCGCAACCTGAAGGTGTGTGAAGCTTTTGGGCTGAACAGCACTCGTGGATGCACGCCGGTTTGATTAATCAATCAACTGCATTTCAAGGAGTGGGGAGCCAGCAACGCTCTGGGCGGGGTGTGTGTGTTGGAATGAAGGCTGCAGCAAAGGAAAAGAGAGATGCATGTGCCGGCTTCCAATTGGGGCTGCTTTACTAAGCAGTCGAGCGGGCAGGTGCCTCTTCCTGGGAGTATGTGCCCCATACTGGAGGTGTGCCCGCTCATCTTCCACCCCCCAGCCTCTCCCATCCCTCCCTTTCTCTCATCCCCTCCCTCCACGCCTTGCCTCCCCTCTGCTGCCGTAGGACAGTGCCAAGGCGGCTGGCAGGCAGGCAGGCCTGGGGGTGAGTGCTGGGCAGGGCTGTTGTGTGTGTGGGGGGGGCTGGAGCGCAGGTGAACAGGCAGGAACTGAGCAGCACGCATGGAAGTGGGTGAACAGGCAGGAACTGAGCAGCACGCATGCCCAGCCGGACACATTGTGACCCAGCCGGACACATTGTGACCTCAGCAGCCGGCCAACCGTCCCACTTGCCCGCCCAGCGCCGCCCACCGACGTCCCCACATACCCTTAAATGCTGCCCGCAAGCCGCTGCCCATCGGCCTGCCTGCCCATTGACGCACACCAACGCCCTTGCACGCCCACCCACAGCCAGCGCACTTTTCCACCCCTGACCTCTCTCCCCCCCCACCCCCACCCCCCACCCCCTGGCCAGGTGGGGAAGCCCTCTCCTCTCGGTGACGTGGCGGAGGCCATCAGCGCCGACGAGCCAAAGACCATGCCACCTGTGGCCCCAGGGGTGGGAGCCAAGGCCGCCAGGGCAAACAAGGAGGCGGCAGCCTCGGTGGTGGGCGCTGTGAAGCAGGGCGCCAACAAGCTCAAGGGGGGTGCTGACGATGCTGGGGACTCCATCAAGTCGGTAGCCAGCGACGCCGCCGACGGCAGCGGGCTGAAGGTGAGATGGGTGGGGGCAAGGGTGTGGGGGCGGGGTTGACGGTGGTAATGCGGGTGGGAGTGGGGATGGGGGGAGAGGTCAGGAGTGAAGGCCATAGTGGGGCAAAGCAGCGGCACTCCAGCTCACATTCAGCTTGTTGTGTTGGCAGCGTCCCCGCTCACATTCAGGTTGTTGCGGGCAGGTGCTGAGGCACGTACTGTGCGGTGGATCTGGGGCTGGCTGGGTTGGTGAGCTCGAAATGTGGGTTGCGCTGAGCTGGCTGGTGGACAAGATGTGCTCAACTCAAAAGCTGGCCTGTGTTCTCACCCGCACTCCGTCATTCCCCCGCCCCCTGCCTTTGTGCTCCGCCACAGAGCGCCACGGACGCAATCAAGGACAAGGCAGAGGCGGCCGCCGACGCTGTGAAGCAGGGTGCCTCCAAGCTGGTGGGGGGCGCCGAGGATGCCGGGGATGCCATCAAGTCGGCGGCCAGCGATGCTGCCGACAGCGTCCCCAACCTGAAGGTGAGATGGGTGGGGGGGCATAGGTGTGTCGGGCAAACCAGCAGAGCACTAAAGTCACACTTAGCACGAGCGTGTTGCACCCTCCTTTTGCGGGATGCTTTCTCGTTTGGCCTGCCTGCCAGCCAGCGAGGCTTCCTGTTCTTTGCTCTGATCTCACCCTGCAAGCCATGCATGCGAGGCCTTTACCCCTGCCTATAACCCCCACCTCCCTGCCCCTCTTGCCTCCCCCTGCTGCTGCCCAGGACTCTGCCAAGTTCACCAAAAAGCAGGCCGGCTCCGCCCTGACCTCCTCCCCGGACCAGAAGCGGGCAGGCGGGTCCATCATGTCTGAGGAACACCCCTTTTCGCGCCGCTGAGAGGCTGTTGGCCTAGGGGGTGGCAGGGAGGTGTGTGGCAGTTGGCGCTTACCGGTTGAGGACTGCTTCGCGGGTGCACTCACTGCCCCGCGGGCTGTCTGCACCGAGCCAAGCCATGCCCAGCTTACAAAGGAGTTGAGAGAGAGCACAGGCAGCTACCCCTGTTGAGAAGATCAGTATGTTTCCATGCAATGCACACGTTTTCATTCTTTGATTGCAATTTGCGTGTGTAAGCTCTGAATGCTTTGGTTGTGGCACACGCCGTGCTTTCGCCCTTTGCTGTCGCTGGCTGTCGACTCTTCACCACGAGGGGCAGCTAAGTTGGCAACTTTGCAATGCACCGAAGCTGATATGTAACTGTTGAACACTTCACTTGGATTTTCAAAACAACTGCACGCCAACTGCAGTCACCAGAAGCAGCAGCGCCGCCTGGTGGGACAAGCCACAAACAGCGGTGCTGTGCCCAGTGGCAGCAGTGGTGTCGTGTGTGCCGACAGCGGTGGTGTGCCCAGCGGCAGCAGTGATGTCGACACACACGACCAACAGCAGCAGCACAGAGGAGGCAAGATGAGGCCGACCCTGACAGCAGCAGGCAGCAAAGGCTGCGTTGGCATGCGCACACAACAGTAAGCTGAGCAAAAATGCGTGTTGCTTGTTCGGGTCCGTTCGTGTGGGTTCAGTCGTCCCAGCAGTCTTGGTGCCAACCACCCCGGCTGGCCACGCACCGCCCTCAGAGTGCCGCTCTCAACGGGCACCAACGTAGGAGCGTCGTTGTCGTTTAAATCAGGGCTGCCGCACATACAACAACGTGTCAACATGATTGGCAGCAGCAGCAGACAAAGCAGCGAGAAGCAGAGCAGCACAGGAGGGAAGGGGGAGGAGAAAGGTGGCTAGAGTGAGCAATCAAATTGTCGTTGGGTGGGGGGGTGCCTGCCTAGAGGGAGGGAAGAAAGGAGGTGGGTCCCGCGGTGGTGGCCGCCAGGTGGGTGGCCAGCCCAGAGCAGCCTGGCTGGACTGCCACCAGCCGGGCTCCACCATGGCTGGAGGCAGTGAGCGGGCTGCAGCACAAGTCGGCCCCGCTCAGCTGCCGCAGTGGGCCTGCTGGGAGTGTGATGTCCTCAGCTGAAGAAGTATGTAGCCTCCCTCGGCTGCGCCAGGTCGAGCTCGCCCTTGTCTGGCACCGGCGGGAACTCGATGCCGGGGTACAGATCCTGGAACTCGGCCAGCAGCTTCTCCAGCAGCGGCTGCAGGGGCGGAAGGGCAGGGCAGGGGAGGTGAGCGGGCACGTCAGACCGCGCGTGGAGTGGATGGAGGGGAAGCAGATTGCACAGAGGCTCTGCCGGTGTGGATGGTTGTGGATGGTTGTTGATCAAAACGGGCCACAAAGCAGCCTCTCCGTGAGAGAGCAAAGGCAGCTCAATTGTATGTCAATTCCAGTGGAAGGGTGTCGAGGTGCTTCTCGACCCCACCTCCCCAACCCCGCCCCAACCCCGCCCACAAACCGATGTGCGCCCCATCGCCAGGTCGTCCGTCCGCCAGCACGTGCCTCCTCCCCTCCCCTCCCCTCCCCTGCCCTGTCCCACCTGTGAGAAATGCAGCTCGACGACCTTCTCCCGCCACAAACCAAACCGCACCCCATTGCCAAGTTGTCTGGCCGCCACGCATGTGCCTCCTCCCCTCCCCTCCCCTCCCCTCCCCTGCCCTGCCCCACCCACCTGTGAGTGCAGCTCAATGAACTTCTCCCGCAGCACCTCGTTCAGCGCTCAACGCTGCCGGCGTGCGTCCAGAAGGAGTCGTGCACGCCAGCAAACGCGATGCCTGCATGGGGGCGGGGCGGGGCGGGGCGGCAGGGTGCAGGCGTTGGCGTCTTGGCAAGGGGGGCGGGGCGGGGTGGCAGGGTGCAGACGTTGACGTCTTGGCAAGGGGGGCAGGGCGTGGCGGCAGGGAGCAGGCTTGGTAAGCGACGCCCGAGTGCTTTGGCACCCGCAGTGTGTGCTTGTGCAAACAGTTGAGTGTGCATGGGTGGGGTGGGGCGGCAGGTGGGGCTGGCAGGGCAGGAGGGTTAACATGTGCGTCCTTTCGCGCCCTCCTCTTTGTGCTGCGCCGCCCCTCGCCTTGCTCCCCTCGCATGCCCTGCGCATCCCAACCAGGCTCACCAGCTCTCTTGCTGTCCTCTTCACAGGCAGTGAGCAACACGAGTGAACACCTCCCATTGTTACATCCCTTCCCCCTCCCCCTCCCACTCTCAAGGCCCTCACGCACATGCACACACCACATCATACACGAGCCACACCCCCTGCCCCCTGCCTCACTCACCCTCCTTCGCGCCCCAAGCATGGCCAAGCATGGCCAAGCATGGCCCAAGCATGCCCCAAGCATGGCCAAGCATGGCCAAGCACGGCTTCCGCACCCACGCCCCACCCCCACCCGACAACACACCAGCATCACCAACACCAGCCCCCTGCCCCCCTGCCTCGCTCACCCTCCTTGCGGCAGGCGGTGGCTGTGAGCATCATGTGTGATGTGAGGAGTGGATGGAGTGGATGTAGTTGGGGGGGAAGGCGGTGCGCTGGCGCTGCTTCATGATCGGCAGCTCGTCGTTGTTCTCCACCAGCACCAGGCGCTGCAGGTGGGAAGGAAATTGAGCTTTGTGAAGGAGGAGCAGCAGGTGTGTGCAGGTGTGATGTGCAGCAAGGCCGTCGCAGCATCCACACGCTTGATTCCAAAGACAAATCGGAGGCAAGGCGAAGCGCATGCACGCATTGCGGCGGCACAGGGCAACCACCCACCCCCGCCGCCGCTCTTCCCCCACCCCCACCACACTCTTTACCCCCCACCCTCGCCCCCGCCCAGCGTGCCTGCAGCAGCGTGCGGACATGCTGGCGGTCCTTGCGCCGGTACGTCTGCACCACCGGCAGCCCCAGCGGGGTGTGCCACATCACACCGTTCCCCTCCTTGGCAATCAGCCGCGCACACTCGCTGCAGAGGCAGGGTGTGGTGGGGGCGGGGAGGCAGGCCGGTGAAGGAGTGGCGGCGTGAAGGCAGGCCCTGGTGGTGGCAGGGTGGCACGCTGGCAGGCTGGGCGGTTGCTTGGGACGGCAGGCAGGCAGGCAGGCAGGCAGGCAGGCAGGCAGGCAGGCAGGCAGGCAGAGCAGGGCAGGGCAGGGCAGGGCAGGGCAGGGCAATTCGCTCCGTCGTGTCCTTCCGCCCCCCTGCCATGCACCCTCTTTACTGTGCTGTTGACATCACAATGGCGTGGCCCTGCCCACAAACGGATGCGCAGGCGCCCTTTCCTCCGGCTGATCTGTAGTGCCAATGTCCCACCTGAGCCAGTGCATGGTGTGCTTGGCGTTCTGGAACATCTCGTGCAGGCTCTCCAGCGTCACCTGGTGGGTGGGGAGTTTTGAACGGGAGGACGGATTGGGGTTCTATTTTGTGTGGCTGTTCAATGTGATTTCGTGCAGGCACTCCGTCACCTGGCGGGGGGGAGGTTTTGAAACAAGGGAGGGAAGGATGGGGGTGAGGCACACATTGTTGTTGTTTAACAGCCTTCTTGTTGACTGTAGGGCACCTTGTGCAGGCTCTCCAGCGTCACCTGGCGGGTGGGCAAGTTTTGAGCAAGGGAGAGAGGGAGGGGTGGGATCCTGTTCTGTGTGGCTGTTCTAGTGACTTCGTGCGGCCCTCCAGCGTCACCTGGCGGGTGGGGAACCGTTTTATACACGGGAGGGAGGGACGGAGGGAGGGAGGGGGATGAGGCACGCATTCTTGTTGAATGGTAAAGCATCCTGTGCAAGCTCTCCAGCTTCATTCATTTGATGGCTGATACGGCAAGACGTCAAGGTTTGAAGCTTGCATCTTGTTGGTTGTTTCGGCCATCTCGTGCAGGCCGCCCTTTAAACAAAAAAGCCAGCCAGCCTCGCCTGCCGCCCACCTTGACTGCGTAGCACGACACCCTGCACAGTGCTTGTTGCCAGCGCCGTGCCAGCCCCACCCCACCCAAACCTAACACACACAAGCCTCCCCCGCCGCCCACCTTGGCTGCGTAGCACGACACCTTGTACATGAACTGACGCTGTGTAGGCGTGCCGCTGCCACAGGGCCGGTGCCGGTGCTGGCTGCCATACATGCCTGCCACACATGTAAGAAATTACGTACAGTGCATCGGTAGTGCAGTGATTGCGCCGGTGCCACAGCTCTAGGTGCGGCACAATTTGTGCTAGTGGGGCGGGGAACTGGCGGCGGTGCCCAGCCAACTTGCTCCACCGCTGACCCGCCTCGTCGCTGGCTGCCATGCTCTGCATCTCATCTGATGAAATTGGAGTTGCGTGTAGCAGAAGGGTGAGAATTGCGCTCGGTACTGGCCACGCCGACACAGGTGAGGTCCTGCAAGAACTCGTCCCTCTCTGCTCGCCAATCTTCGGTCCCTCTCCCCGCTTTACGCACACACCCAACCATGCTCCAACAGGCCAAGGGACGCGCTTGGATCGCCGCGAGCAGCGCTGCTCTGGCCGCCTTCTGGGTGTGGAGCGCCGGCACGACTCACTCCTGGCCCGACCCAGCGAGTCTGGACGCCTCAGCTCATGCGCACCGTGGTGCCCAGCGGTGACGGGCGGGCCTTCTGACGACGCGGAGCCCTCAACGTGGGTGGGTGTCGTAGGGATAGATATTCAAGAGCTCCCGGAGCCCGTGGCACATGTGTGCCTTGTCGATGATCGCTGCTGGTGCCACTCCACTTCCTGCAGGCCGCAATCGCATGTTTGAGCCAAGGGCCATGGCGCCCGCGGCCGCCGCTCTTGGGCAAGCCCTGTCCAGTGGAGGTTGGAGCCACCTCCAGTTTTTCCTGCACGACCTTCCAAGTCCGCCGAATGTTATGTGACGTGCAGAATTGAGGCACGTGAGCAAGCTATGCTCACCGCTGCCAAACGAATGTAGAGTGCCAAGCGTGTGCGCCGACGCTGCGCTGCGCGGCCGTGCCGCGCCCAATTTTCCCAGTATTCCCGGTTGTCTTCCACCTCTGTATCATCGCGGCTGTGTCCCTATGGAGCACCTGTCCATTGCTCAGCTGGCTTGATCTGCTGGCTCTGCGCCCTTGTCACCACATGGTCTCCCCGTGTGCCGCCTTGTGTTTGCCCCCTTCTTCTTGTGTTTGCTCCTTGCTGTTTCCTTTGCATCTGGCTCCATTGCATGAACCCCTCCTTCCCGTGTCCCTTAATGCACAGTTTTGCCACATCGGGTTACAGCCCAGGCCTCCGCCACAGCCATGTGCTGCCGCCTCCCCAGCCTCCGCCTGCACTTGGCACTGTTCCGCCCAAAGTGCCAAGTCTGGCCCCTCCTTGCTGCCTTCTTTTTGTAGTACTGCTACTTTAATCCAGTCGATGAGGTTAGCGCAGACGGTGCTGAACACGGGGAGATAAGCTCATTCATGCTGCAGCCAGCAGTGATCGGCTGCGTGCGATGGGGCACACTAGGGAGCACAGAGCAGCGGAATTTGCCGCGCAGCCCGCAGCAGTGCACACAAGATGTGACTCGGCCTTGCCAGAGACCAACAGGCATACTGGAGGCGTGCATGGGGGCGCAGGTGGCATAGTACACTGCTGACAGGGCGCCCGCTGCTTGGCACGGGAGCCAGTCGCGGCGACGGGCGGTCACATTTTGTTTGCGGCCCCCCCACACCACCCTGCACCCTGCAGCCCTTCAGATGGCACCTGACCGCTTTGGAGGGTCTGCACGCAGCTCCTGGGCCCCCGAGTTTGGTGAGGAGGGCCGGCCAGCCAGCAGGGGGCGGCGCCCACCTTCGCCGCCAGCAGGCACACTCGGCTGGCAGGCCATGCATGCCCCCTCCCCCTACCTGCCTTCGTCCGTCTCCCTCTCCTCCTACATCGTCTTTCCCTTCATCCCTGCTCCCTGTCTGCTCCCTGTCTGCTCCACAGCCCGTGTCGCGCACAAGCAGCAAGGCAGCAGCACGATGGAGGCCGCGGCAGACCAGGTCAAGGACTTTGCCAAGAACAGCGTGCGGTGAGCGAGCAGCAGGGCCTGCTGGTGCCTGCGGCAGCGCCTGGCAGGCGGGCGCCGCGCTCGTTGCTTGCAGACGCAGCCAAGCGCCCCGTGCCCCGTCTGAGTGCCCCCTCTGTCCCCCATCTGACGGTTGCAGGCTGGTTAAGCGGTGTCAGAAGCCCGATCGGGTGAGTTGGGCACCCTGCGATCGTGCCTACTCCATCACTTTGGGCAGCGGGCGTGGCGCTGCAGCACGTTCCTAGCCGTCTGGGGCCGCGGCGGGGCGGCCAGCCGCAGTGCAGATGGGAGTTGGGAAGGTGCAGCGGTGGCCGCCGTTCCAATGCGGCGGGCCAGAGCGGTGCAGGCAGGTTGGCGGCACCCACGTGCGGTTGACGCACGGCGCTTGGTGGGACCAGCCGCGCCGCTTGCTGTGCCAAAACCTGCACGGTGCAGGGCAGCCTTTCAGAGAGCTGGGCTGAAGCACTGGCTGGGCAGCAGCAACCAGAGGAAGCACCCGCCTTGGGTGCCTCTCGACAGCACCCCCGCGCGGCTTGCCTCACGCTGCATCGCCCTGCACCTCCCTCCCCTTCTTCCCCGGGCCGCAGAAGGAGTTTGCCAAGGTGGCGCGGCTGACGGCGATGGGCTTCCTGGCGGTCGGCCTCATCGGCTTCCTGGTCAAGGTCATCTTCATCCCCATCAACCAGGTGGGTGCTGGCTGGGGTGCTGCGCGTGTGCTCCTCTCTTGCTTCATTTGTCGCCCACGGCTGGTGTGTGGCCACAGAGTTGGTGTTGTGGCATTGGGAGGCTTTCGGGGTTGAGGCCACCTTTTCAGGCCGATGCCTGCGTGGGTGGGTGCTTGCGCCGAGCGTGCAAATCTGTGCGCCTCCTCGTCGGTGTTCCCAGTCCTTCCCAGGTAAGGCCATCCCCCACCAAATGAACCATGTCGGCATCTGTGTCTCTCTGTATCACCAGTCTCCTGGGGGGTGCAGCCAGTGGAGGCTCATGCATGTGCCACTGCAAGCGCTTACTTACCACCCCCAGCTGTCGTCCATCTCCTTGCCTGCCCTGCAGATCATCATCGGCACCACCACCAGCAGCTAAGCGCAGGCATGCAGCTTCACAGCAGCAGCCACAGCAGCAGCATTCCCGCAGCGCAGCAGCAGCAGCAGCAGCGCTGGGCGCGCCTGGCGGCGGCGCATCCCGCTATCAAGACCAGAGGTGGCAACACCTTTCGGGCCCGGCAGGTGCCACCGCAGCCACAGGCGCAGCTCAGCACCCCACTCCTTCCGCAGATTTGCTATCTTTTGCCCCCTCCTTTGCTCCCTTGACCCCCGCTCCCGCCATGACCCACCTATTCAACTAAAGCCTGCCCACCTCTCAGCAGCACCCGAGCAGAGTGTAACCCCAGTTTCCTCGCAAGTTGAGGTACACTCGGCACGCATGCAAGCACGCCATCTGGCGTGCAGCACTTGCTCGCTGCTGCAGGGGTGAGCCCAGCGGCACACCAGATGTGCTGCAGCATTTATTGCCTATGCAGCATCAGCTGTATCACAACAGATGCTGCGTCGTGCGGCTCACAGGCAGCCAGCAGGAATGCAGGCAGAGCGATGGGCCACACAGCGGAGATGCAGGCGGATGCACTGGTGTTCACAAGCCTCACGAACAGCGCTGCTGCTGCTGCTACCAAACATTGATGCGTGTGCAGGCACAGGCAATGTGTTACAGGTAGTTGTGGCGTCAGGCAGTGGAAGGAAAGGATGTGGGTACAAAGAGCGGAGGGCGGGAGGCATGTGTTGGGGTACGTGAGCATCTGAGGGCAAGAACAGACGGCGGTGGGGTGCAGTGCAATGGCATCAAGAGAGTGGCAGGCGCGCAGGCAGGCTGCTGGCTGCTCTTTTTGGGGGTGTGCTCTTGGGACACACATGACGTGGTCAGGCGCAGGTGGGCTCCCCTGGCAGGCATGCCAGCTCACCTGCGCGGCGAGCGGGAGCGGCTGGGCGAGCGGCGCACCGGGCTGCGGCTGCGCCCCTTGTAGGGGGAGCGCGAGCGCGTGCGCTCCCGCCGCGGCGGCGGCGAGCGGCTGCGCCGTG